>CM062297.1:598783065-599039977 GCA_031216915.1 Pictodentalium vernedei
GGGGGGGGGGAGAAAGTAAGAAAAAGTGAAAGAAAATTAGTACACGAAAGTATACGCAAGTGCATGTGGGCGTATGTCTGCATATTACTCTCTGTGTGTTTGTGTGTGTGGGGGGGGGGGGGGGGTCCGCAAGGGGGTGTATTTTGGTGTGCGTGCATGTGTTTTGGTTCTTCGGGTTTGGTTTTTTTTTTTGTTGTTTTTTTTTTTGTTTTTTATGAACTACTGTAAAAAAAGACCTACCTGTGTCTCATAAGCCTTCATAGGCTGGATTTCATATAAATATTTTGAACATACTCTATGTATATTATGCATGTGTATTGAAATGTGACACTTAAATAAAATATTATTCTACTGCTACTACATAAAAGTAGTCGGGATTGAAGTGATTAATTAGGTACAGTGGATTAAACTACCATTGCATAAGGTGGTGAAATGACATTTGAGTGGTGCGACAAAGCACAGAGCTGTCCTTCAAACCAAAATCTGTTTTAACACCTCTGCACATGACAAGCTTGGGAAAAAATAAGAGAAAAATCAATATAATAATTACTTTTTATTAATTCAGTAAGCATAATTATAACCATATGTAAATAAAATCAATAGAAAATAATATTTTTTTTTTATTTCCAATAATGACACGCCGATCGACAAGCCAGACCACCATACATCGTAACCCTAGCTCAAACATGCCCCGAAATTTCGTATTATAATTTTTTTGTTTTGTCACCCCACACGTGTCTTGAAACCCCAAAAATTAAAATAGGTCTTTCAGACAGGAGATTTTAGTTCCTCTATCGGAGATTTTCTGGCGCCCCCCTTGATTTTTGCGTGCAGCCAGCACATCAAAAATTTCAGTGTCTTGGCAGTGTAAGATTCAGTCATCCATACCATTCCTAAATGGTGAAGTAAATAGCCCCCCCCCCCCCTCCCCAAAACGAGGCAATTGGACCCCAGACTCCCATAAACCCACACGTACAAATAGGCCTATATCATTGATTGCTTGCCGATCTGCCCCCCCCCCCCCCCCCCCCCCCCCCCCCCCCCCCCATCTTGGTCAGTTTTCCTTGCTAGTACATGCAGGCGCTTCAATATATGGATTCCGAAGCGTCTTGGGCTGAAACGTCCCAGGGCCACCACAAGCATTCCTTTTTCGTTAATGTAGTTTATTTATGTTAATTCCACTCTCAACATTTACATTTTAACATTCCACTCTGAACTTAACTTTTAAAATCGTAAATCTGATTCCCTTCCTCCCCAACCCACAATTTATTCAAAATTCAATACCAGTAACATGATTCTTCTCCCCATCAATAGCTACAGTTAGGTAAAAGACCGTCGGGGAAATGTCCAGATATTGTACTGGTCAAGTTATAATTTTTTCAACTCACATCCATGATTTCAGTACGGTATAATATTTATTTTTTCGTAATTCCTCGAGTTCTAAATCGATTTTGATGAACAACATTACGAATCGCAATAGTTTTCAATAACCTTTTCAAATACTGAACTATCTTTTTAATATTTCAAGTAAAAATAAAAGTAATATTTCACTGACTGTGAAAAAATTTGATCTAATTAAGAGCCGGTGACTGAGAGATCAAAAGATAAACCGACGTCAGCCGAACATCCCATCACACAGTTTGACATATTCATGCGAGATTAAAAACACGATTCAAACTCCATATTTTGATCGGTTTTTTTTTGCCATATTAATGCTTTTTATTATCAAAAAACATGTATGGAGCATACGTATTCAATTTATACTTAAGTGCAATACCTAACAATCACTGAAAACAATGAACTGAAACTATTTTTGGTGGAAGAATAAACCTGATTACCGCACTTGCAAAAAACACAAGTTAATTATAGATAAATTGAAGTCACGTGGTGGGGTTTTGAGACCCCACCTCGTAGTGTAATTAGTGGGGTCTCAATTTCTGTGTTCATATGGGCAGCGTACACGACATGCATACACATTCACTGAATTGGGCTGCATCATGCATGCGATTCACACATGGTTTCATGCATAGCAACTCATCTTTTAAATGGGCTCAGAAAGAAAAACATTAAAAACAACTCACAATTTCTTCCCATCACACATGAATGTTTATTTTATCCATTTCCAATATATCAAAAACACAAGTTACAAAACATTACAGAATTTGAAGCATGTGTCATAGATGAATATTCATATATAAACAACCAGTTACAACCCCTTGCATCAGCTGTTCTTTGAACCACCCTCAATGACAGAACATCTAAAAACCTTTGAAATTGTGCAAGCAGTTCTCGGTATGGAAGAGGTCATGGGTATAATCAGAAAATGCAAATCATCAGGTGAAGACAAAGTCTCTTATAAAATAATGAAACAGTACCTCAACATTTTCTTCTGTAGACTTACCAAACTTCTAAACTGCTGTCTCTCCCATGGGTACTTCCCAAAATGCTGGAAAGTGTCCACAGGAGTCATGATACCTAAACCTGACAAAGACCTTACCAACCCTTCTAACTACCGCCCAATTAGCTTGCTTAAATATTTGAGCGGATTCTCACTACGAGACTTCGCAGCTATCTCGAATCAAGCAACTTTTTCAACAAATGGCAAAGAGCATATAGGAGTCAGAAAGAGGGAATCAGACACATATATAGACTGGTTGATTATATGTAAACAGCATTTAGTCAAAACGAAATCGGAACAGCACTTTTCTTGGATGTAGAAAAAGCGTTCGACTCGGTATGGCACAATGGCATGAGATATAAACTAGAGAAAATGGGATTACCCACTAAAATTCTGAGGATCAGAGCTTCATTTCTAACTGACTGAAAAATCAAGGTAAGGGTTAACCGCGAGGTGTCAGAGGAAGTAATACTCGAAGCGGGGAACACCACAAGGGTGTTCTAAGCCTGCTTCTTTTCATAATATATGTGAATGACATAGAAAAAGTAAGGAAAAACTGTGTTGAACTATCGCAGTTCTCAGACGACAAAGGCATGTGGATGGCCAGCAAGTCCTGAAACATAATTAAAAATCGTCTGCAGGATACCATTCGCAATCTTGAGAGCTGGTGCGTCCTATGGCGCATTGAACTCAATGCTGCCAAAACTAAAAAGTTACGTTCTTCAGGAAGCAAATGAAACAAGAGCTGGACTTTCGTCCGGTGCATGCCCCCACGTGGTGTACCACCTAGTGTGGGCATACCTATGACCAACAAATATCATTTATGAATATTTTCGTACAGACTGACGGACGGATGCACAGATGGATTGATACAATCCCCCCTTCCATTTTCTTTGAAAGTTTTCAACAATTTCCAACAATTTCTAAGTCAAAAGGTATGGTAAATTGTTTGGTGTTTGCAAGTTTTATGCGATGAGGCAGAAGCCTTTGTCATAGGCAAACTGCATGCCATATTTCACTGAAATCCGATAACCCCAATCCAGTATCCCCCCCCCTCCCATTTTCTTCGAAATTTTTCAACAATTTCCAACAATTTCTGAGTCAAAAGGTATGGTAAATTGTTTGGTGTTTGGAAGTTTTATGCAATGAGGCAGAAGCCTTTGTCATAGGCAAACTGCATGCCATATTTCACCAAAATCTGATAACCCATACCTGAGATACAGGCTGAACAGACAAATAATGTCTATTTCCTACAATTTCTAAGTCAAAAAAGGGGGATAACTCTAAAAAGGAGACTGTGAGAAATATCGTTGAATCCTTTTTTTGAAGCCTATACCATAAGCAGTGTTCATGGCAAATTTTATTGCAATAGAACATTCGATACCCGAGATACAGGCTGAACAGACAAAATTTGGCTCGTACGGACACAATTTCTAAGTGAACAATTAATAAAAAAAAAAAATAATAAAAAAAAAAAAATAACTAGTGTGGGCATACCTATGACCAACAAATATTATAAAAAATAATAATTTACTTAAGTTATGAATATTTTCGGACAGACTCACACACGGATGCACAGACGGACGAATGGATGGATGGACAGATGTACAGACGGATGGACGGACGCATGTAATCCAGTATACCCCCATTTTCTTCGAAAGTGGGGGTATAAAAACCAGTCACCAGGATCGATCTCCAGTTATATGATCACAAATTAAAAGCAAGCAAAGTGGCCAAATTTTGGGGATTTACACCAGATAGCAATCTCAGTCAAAGCAGTCACATATACTCCATTACGGTTAGAGCTACTAAACGTATCAATTTTCTGAAGATGATCAGAGGTAGAAATTGGGGAGCAAACCAAGATGTGCTTCTTAAGCTCTACAAATCATTTATACGTCCGGTACTAGAATACGGTGCCATAATAACAAGTGACCTGAGCAAAACCAACATTCAGAAGCTACAGAGAGTTCAAAACTATGCCCTGTCTGTGGCACTACCCAAACCCAAATGGACACCGATAAAGGAACTTCAGTACCCTGCAAAAATAGAAACTACTGACAAGCGATTAAAATACCTACAAAACAAAACCTCCAACAGACTCCAAGATAGTGAATTAATGATTGAGCTGAACGAACACCGATCCCTTAACAGAATGAAGTGTCAATAGATAAGAATTGAGATAATTGGGAATATGTTAATTTCTGTTCCCTGTATGCCATGTTTTCAATAAAAATAATATGAGGTGTAGACTATACTAAAGGGGTGGGATAATGTGGCCCTCACAGTTAATGAATGTGGCCCTCAGTTAATGTATATCAACAAAAGTTACCAATTTACAGTGAAAATATTCCAAAACGAGTCATCCTATCAAGTTACAATGAAATCCCTTCATAAATACGGCCCCTGTAGCCATCACGGATGACCGATCGCAACCAAAAGGGGACGTCCTCATCTAGACATTATCCTACCAAGTTACAATGAAATCCCTTCATAAATATGACCTGTAGACTGTGCTAAAGGTTTTCAGGCTTTGGGCCCCTGTAGCCATCACAGTCGACCAATCGTGACCAAAAGGGGATGTTATCATCTAGACATTATATGGAATCAACCTACTAAGTTACAATGAAATCCCTCCATACATAAGACCTGTAGATTGTGCTAAAGGTTTTCAGGTTTTGGGCTCGGGCAGCTGTCACGGCTGAATGATCGTGACCAAAAGGGGGCGTTCTCATCTAGATATTATATGGAATCAACCTACTAAGTTACAATGAAATCCCTTCATAAATATGACCTGTAGACTGTGCTAAAGATTTTCAGGCTTTGGGCCCCTGTAGCCATCACAGTCGACCAATCGTGACCAAAAGGGGATGTTATCATCTAGACATTATATGGAGTCAACCTACCAAGTTACAATGAAATCCCTCCATAAATACGACCTGTAGATTGTGCTTAGGGTTTTGGGCTTGGGCAGTCGTCACAGTTGACAGATCGCAACCAAATGGGGACGTTATCATCTAGACATTATATGGAATCAACCTACCAAGTTACAATGAAATCCCTCCCTATTAAATATGACCTGTAGACTGTGCTAAAAGTGTTTGGGTTTAGGGCTTGGGCAGCCGTCATGCTTGACAGATCATGACCAAAAGGGGACATTCTCATCTAGATATTATAGAGAGGCAACCTACCAAATTACAATGAAATTCCTTCATAAATATGACCTGCAGACTGTGCTAATGGTTTTGGGGTTTTGGGCTAGGACTGCCACCACGGTTGACCGATCACAAACAAAAGGGGACATTCTCATCTAGACATGACCTCAAACCTGCATATGAAATTTCGTGACGATCGGATAAGAACTACGGGGTGTAGCGTGTGCTAAAGGAAAATGTGAACAGACTCACAGACTAATAGACTTCCGCACACGTGATGGCAATAGCTTATCTTGACTTTGTCAAATTAAGCTAAAAATAACTTTCCCACACTCACCAGCAATACATCTAAAAACTAGAGGTACTGTGAGCAAGCTCACAAAGTGATACTCCCTGCACCTCAGTTGTGCTTACGAGGACACAACCATATGATGTAGCAACTGAAATGTATAAGTTAGATTATCTCCCCTTGGAAATGTCAGAACAGAATTATATTGCTTCATGCACATCTTCATATGGAGTTCTTCCATTGTGTAAAGTTTCATGAAAATTCTTCAAACGGTTTAGGAGGAGTTGCGCTTATAAGGATGGACAGACAGACGGACAGATGGACGGATGGACAGGGTGATTCCTATATACTATAATAATTGGATTCATTGGTGATTCCATTTTGTCTTGGCAATGTTGAAGCCTTTCACAGAAATGGTGCTGATATCTTTGTATTTTTTCTTTCTTAAAAAAGTCTCAGAAAATGTTTCACGTTCACAAAGTGTTCAAAACAAAACCTGAAAGTGGGAACGTCACATACAAACTTCTTATAAATCATGGGATTTCTGGAAATCCCCGCTCACTAGTTATACCTAGGGATTAAACAGATGTAGTTCCCAGACCAATTTTGTGACACTGCAAAAACGTGGGGCACGTAACACAAAATTTCTTGTCACTATTTGTGTTAAAGGTCACATGTTTCTGAACAACTGTTAATTGTGATCGCAACAAGGAGATAAAGTAAAGTTTAGTCTACCGTTTATACCCATTGCCTATTTAGAGCACTTCCACCCCAAACATTGGTGACTGGGTCCTATTTTACCAGTAAACCAGTAAAACAAAGCTGGTTTATCCCAGTAAACAAGTGCTGCTTCACTTCCCAGGGTTCCCACGAGGGTCTAAAGAGGTAATAGGTGAGTGCATCCCGTCGTTGCTGTAGTTGAAAGGTTAATGTGACCTGAGACGCAATCAGGACCCATCCGAGGTTGTTTTACTTGTCAGATCACCTCAGGTGCAAAATCTGAATGAGAATGGATGACCACTTCAAGTTTATTGCCTGCATATAACTACATCTATACATAATCATGACAAGCTTGTTCTAATGAGGGAGAGGGGTAGGATGTCAAATATATGTCAAATCCAAGATGGCTGGTGGTGCCCATGTTTTTGATATGCAGACAAATTTGAGAACTCCCGCTCCCATCTAGACATCATACCAAAGTTACATATAAAATTTGAAAAAGATCGGGTGAGATGTGCGGCCTGTAGTGTGTGCTGATGGAATTGTTGACAATTTATATGCCAAATCCAAGATGGTCACTACCAGCCACGATTTCCATCGAAATTCAGCAAAATTTGATAGCTCCCCATCTAGGCATCACACCAAAGCTACATATGAAATTTGAAAAAGATGGGGTGAGCGTGCGACCAGTAGGGTGTGCTAATGGGATTGTTGACAAAAGATGAAAGCCGGCGGCAATTTTTTTCAAAGAAATTAAAAAAAATTTGAAAGCTCCCATCTAGATGTCACACCAAAGCTACATATGAAATTCGAAAAAGATCACGTGAGAGATGCGGCCAGTAGGGTGTGCTAAAGGAATTGTTGGACAATTTATATCCAAATCCAAGATAGCCCCTGGGGGGCCATGTTTTTCAACAAAATTCCGAAAAATTTGATGCTTCCATTTAGACATTGCCCCAAAGCCATGTAGGAAATCTGGAACTGATCTGATGAGAGCTGTGGCCTGCAGGGTCTGCTAAAGGAATAGTGGATGGACAGAAAAAGAGATGTACAGACGGACTACGGAATGCAACCCATCACAATTGCTCAAAAAAAATGTTAAAAAAAAAAGAAGAAAGTTACTAAGGTAACACATGCCCCCCCCCCCCCCCCCCCCCCCCCTTGTGACCTTCACCTTGCAGATGCAGTGGAAACTATTATACGTGACACACCTTCTGACTGTCCTGAACATTTGTAAAAAGTTTAACAATTGTACTACGATTCGTTTCTGAGTTATGGCTGAGACACGAATATTGACCGATTTTTAGTGTGACCTTGAAATGTGATCTTGACCTTGAAGGTACGCACCCAGCTATGGCGTGTGACACATCCTCCCATGGTCCTTTATAATTGTGTGAAGTTTGATGACTGTGGCCCTAACCGTGTTCAGTGTGACCTTGAAATATGACCTTGACCTTACGGACCTGGCTGTGGTGTGCGACACATCCACCCTTTGTCCTTTATAATTGAGCGATGTTAGAAAATTGTAGCCCTAATAGTTTTGGAGTTATGCTTGAGACATGATTTGTGACCCTGAACATATGAAGGTCAATTGTGACCTCCACCTTGCAGATGCAGTGGAAACTATTCATTACGTGTACAGTCCCTGTAAAAGTTGTCTTCCAAATTACCCCAGTTGTTACATATGATTACATAATACAGTCACTGTTAATCCGGTCCAATTAAGATCTCTGTGTCTATTTATAGAGGAACTTTTTATGAGTGGGTGGAGCTAATAAATGTTTTTTTTCAGTACTGGTCTGATAAAGAATAACACTATTGAGATGTTGTTTACAACCTTTCTGACAATTTTTATTTATCAAATGTTATTAAATATCTTTTTGAAATTTGTTCTGTATTTTCTTATAATTTATTGGGAATGCATATATATCAATATGTTCAATTAATTGTAATTTGTAACAAAAACAAAAAATCACATTAAAATAATCTTGGCATATAAAGTTCAAATGGAGAAATATTCAAGCAGTACTGTCCAGATTCTTACACAAAAGCCTACATCTTTGCTTCTGAAATATAGCTTATGCTCCCTCCTTTGCAACTAGTCTGGGGGACTGGGCTAGTTTCAGTTAGGGGTCATAAACTATATTTTGAAATAGAATCATGTAAAAAGTACTGTCCAGATTGACGCTTTTTGGCCGATTTGGCCCGCGCTTTAAGTTTTGCGCTTTTCGACCCACGCTTTATGTCTTGCCGGGTCTGGCGCCCATCAGCCTCAGGTTGTTAGGATGGGTTAATGTAATAATATATAAAGAAAATATATTCATTTTTATGATTTATTTCAAGTTATCGACTAAAACTATTCAACACATATGTACATCATCAACACAAACAAGACTGACAACAAATCGAGATACAATTGATCGCCTTCTGTTTCAGTGATGACCGCTTATGATCTGCCCATATTAATACTGTCGAAAATAATTTTAATGATTTTATTTGCAATGTCCGGTTTCCGTTTCTGTGGAACTAGAGGTGGTGTCAGTTGGCCTATCCCTGCGATAGGTGACATGTGGTGGTGGGGGGTGGGGGGGCATACTAGTTATTTATGGGGAGGGGGGACTTTAAACTATAAGGGTGTCGAAGCCTGCTCTTACTGGACGTCGACTCGGCACATGTACATACGGCGATCTTAGGTGGGAAAGACAGCTATCCAGTATTAAGAAAACTACACTCGAACACATGGTCTCTGTGTCCTGCAAGACACGGGGCCGTGGAAATGTGTTTTTTTCATTTTTTTGCAACTATCTATTCAAAATTCAAGCTTTCTTGTTGTGGTATAAAGTCTACAAAGAGTTAAATGGTGGAAAGTTGCCCCCAAATGAAGTCGCCCATGGGAAAAGTTGGTCAAAAATAAAGTCAGCAACTGAGGTATGCCCCTAAGTCGGTCCACGGATTAAATCGGCCCAGGGCTTTTTCTTAGTGCTAATATACATGTGCAAGGTTAACTTAAGTGACAGGCCAAATTTTAGAAATTGAATTTTTTCTCATTGTGTTGCAACTATTTGTCGGAAAACACCACACGAGCGCAGTCTTTTCCTATAAATAGATTCAAAATAATTTCAATATGTCGTAGTGCTAATAAAATTGTTAAATGGTAGGTCGAATGTTAGAAACAAAATTTTCTTTACAAGTCGCAGTGCAAATATAAAAGTATATAGATATACATAATTGTAATTCAATTTAACCAGCGTCTGATGTTGGAAATCTCAAAAGAATAAACTTCATACAAGTAATTTATGCTTTATCTATTGTGACCAGTCAATGATTTCATTGTGATCAGAGGCTGTTTCAGAAACAATCAGTAGCTATTGTCGGCTCTTGTTTTACATCTTTGGAAGGGTAATTAAAGGATTAGTTCACTGAACATTAGGAGACAGAAACACAGACATTAAATGTTTATGGGGTTGGCCTGCGCAACTGCACCCTCTGGTGGCAAGATGGTAGGCCTATAACAGTTGGCTTTCTGCCTCCATTGAATTTGTACTTAGCCCCCCCCCCCCCCCCCCCCCCCACCCCAACCAACAAACCAGTCAGATGATATCTATATCCAACTGGTCTTCGACTGCACTTTTTTTTACCAAGAACATTTTTGTTTGTTTTTTTGTGTTTTATTTTTTATTTTTTTTTTGGAGGGGGGGGGGGGGGGGGGGGGGGGGCAGATTAACATTCTGCACCCGCCTTTTGGGTATTCTTTTTATATTTTTGGCCCGCCAAGTTGAGTGGGAACTTTGCCGCATCACTAGGGCTAGTTCGCAAAGGTCCGACTTGTTCTCTGCACACCTTGAAATCCAACATTACCCATTGAACGCTTATTTTTTTTTATTGAGAAATGTTGTATATCATCCTCGGATTAAAGGTGATGTCATCATTCGGAGTTGCTGTGCATCCCGCCCCCAGGTCCCACTGCCTAGTCTAACCACAGACGTCTGGAGACCTGATTAATATCACATCACCCCCAACGTACACCTCCCTCTTATATATGCCCCCCCCCCCCCACATACGCACACACTTCCCAAATAAATAACACACAGATTTGTGTATTATATATTTCGGTGGGGGGGGGGGGGGCAGGGGGGGGGGGTGCATATAAGAATGAGGTGTTTTGAGGTAGGGGTGATTTAGATCAGGTTTCCAGACGTCTGTGGTCTAATAACTCTGGCAATTTGGCACGTTTAGTGGGTAACGAAACTGCGTTGTTCTCAACCTGTTAAGTCGACATCAGCTGTCCTTCATGTGAAAACCCGGAAACGCAACCAAATTGTGTAAAGTTCTTTTTCCCTGCCCGGAATATGTCTACCACTGCAGAATAAAAAGGTGTTGAATGACTCTTTTTGAAAGGTTCTTCAGCCTGTAACAAATGAGATTTTTTTATCATTTCCATTTTTGGCGTAACTTCGCTAATAACAGTCGGATTATAAAAATTCAAGGACGAAACCGAACTGATTTTTACTCAATATATTCGAAACGAGACTCGTTTTTAAAATTTCCCTATGTTATTAAAAATAGCATTTCCCCGACTGGTTGGAAAATGTGCTAATTGGTATCCAAAAATTACGGGATCAAAGAAACACCGACATCGACAAAAAGTATCCAGAAGGTCTTCACAAATATTCATGCGATATCGAAACTGCCCTCAAAAGTCATTTTGTAGGATATTTCGAAATAAATTTTAATGATTTTATTTTTATTTGTGTAGTTTGGGAGCGATTGCTTTTTTCCCAAATTATCAACGGCTGTTTTGCAGAGAAATGATGTTTGGAGGTCCTATTTTGGATCGGAAGCATAACCTTGTCACAACACTGGGAAACACTTTGTGCTAATTATAACCGATAGTACGTCTTATTGAAGTCACGTGGTTGGGTTTTGATACCCCACCTCATAGAGCAGTTAGTGGGGAGTCGATTGGCAGTGTTTTACAGGGAGCGTACACGTAATGATACGCGACACACCTTTTGACTGTCCCTTAATATTTGTAAAAAGTTTAACAATTGTACTACGATTCGTTTCTGAGTTATGGCTGAGACACGAATATTGACCGATTTTTAGTGTGACCTTGAAATGTGACCTTGACCATGAAGGTACGCACCCAGCTATGGCGTGTGACACATCCTCCCATGGTCCTTTATAATTGTGTGAAGTTTGATGACTGTGGCCCTAACCGTTTTCGAGTTATTGGCTCGGACACACAGTAGGACACACTTCAATTATTATATGCCACCCGACTTAAGTCGGGGGGCATAAAAATAATTAAAATAACAAATTTTGATATCATGAATGTTGGGTAAACGGTTAACCTTGAGGTCAGTAATCTAGACTATTATATTTATTTATTTATTGGTGTTTAAGGTCACATACTTATGCACAATGGCTAATCGTGAACGTGACAGTTTTACAGGTGGAGGAAGCCAGAGTACCCGGAGAAAACCACAGAGAATCGACGAGCAACTTTCAGCTTCTCAACATTCTAACTCTGTTCAAGATCTGCTCAAGCAGGGTTACAGTGGTTGAAGACATGTGCACCACTGACGTGCAGTACACCTTAGTACACGGCATCATCGTGCCCCCATGCAGGCAACCGGGATAAAGTGCCTTGCCCAAGGACACAAAGCGGGTCATCCCAGACGGGGATCGAACTGCTCAACAGGTGAAAATTACTGATTGCTGAATGAATTCTAGGAACACAGTTTCCTGTTTGGCTAAATCTGAAGGCCTAACATATCAGGTCACGCTTACATAAAATTTCAAGCCAATGATATGATTTATATCTAATGTAGGGTGCGTTATATATATATAATATATATATTGATGTAATCAGAGTTGCTTCAGCATGGAAGGGCTACAAAGCTGAAATTGTCCCGAGTTACTAAGGATATCACTAAGAATTCTGTGTGTAATATATTTTTCAATAAAAGAAGGAATGTTGGTATGCTTATTGCATTCTAATTTTCAGGTGGTCGAGGAGAGAAGATTTGTCATGATGAAGGGGCGTTCGACTGGGCAAACTGGAATCTTGGGGCTAAAATAGAAATGCAAGGGGAAAAAAGTCGCCTACGTCTTGAAACCTGCGAAGGGGGCAAACCTGAAAACAGAACCACAAGACCAAGCACAAACTGGCTGAACAGTTTTACTGTTTGTGCATCAAACTATCTTACTTGAAGGGAACAGGACTAGTGGCCCCTGTGGACTCTCGTCACTTAACCCTTTACCTAACATGAAAAGCAAACAACACCTGCAAAAAAAATTCTTGAATAAATAATTTTTTTCATTTTTTATCTAAAAAACATAGGTTATGACCCCTCATTGGAATGAACTTGATAAGCTCGTTCCAACGAGGGGGTCATAACCTATGTTTTGGAGACAAAAAATGTAAAAATAATGAAAATTAACTGGCGATTTTTTTGAATAGCACTAGCCGGTTTTGGTCCGTAATGTTGGGTAAAGGGTTAATCTATCCAGCAGAGGCATATATGCCGCATTCTCTCATTCTCTAAGTTCCATTTTCTCCTTTATTGATGGACGAATAAGTTAAAAAGGGAGAAAATGTGACAATGACAATACAACATACGTTATATCAACTTTATTCATTTGGTACCGTAATTTATGTTCTTTCTGACTCAATATGCTCAGCAACTGATTCTACAACACAAGCCTGGAGAATGAGAAAAGGGATGTTAGACTGAACCCAATGGAAATACTTACAGACAGGACTTTTCAGTTAAGGATGCTGCATACCAAATATCAAAAGATTCTGGTTCTGAGATGGATTTTATTTATTTCTGAAAACATGCGAACTCAGCAATTTTAAGACTCCCCCCCCCCCCCCCCCCCCCTCCCTCACAGTACACTATGACTAAAGCAATGGCTTTTTTTTTACAATTCGATTCTACTTGTCCTAAGGATACATCACACCAAATAACAGCTCTGGTTCCACACAGTTTGGGAAATTCTGGCATTTGAAAATATTTCTATATTTTTCTATTTTTGGGTCAAGCATTACCAAAATAGGATGGTCTCATCTCCTCATCATACCAAATCAACTTGCCAAATTTCAATGGAAACAGATGCATTAATGTGAGCTGCATCATGTGCTGAAGAAATCCAACAAGACTTTCACCAAAACATGTTCTCGTCTTGGTATGAACCTAAACAAGCATATGAAAGTTGGCGACAATCAGAAAAGAACTGTATGCTGTAGCACATGCTGAACAAAGTTCTGGAGAAATCAAAGATGGCTGCCATTATGGATGACTGTTACCAAATATGACATTCTCATCCACTAATCATCCCAAGAGATCCTGCCAAATTTCAAGAAAATTGAAGCATAAATGCTATCTATAGCCTGTGCTGAAGAAAGCAAAGATGGATGCTGCGGTTGCCATTGCAGGCAGAGGAGCATGACCATAATATGTTCTCATATGGGATGATCCTCAACATACACAAGAATTTGTTGTGATCGGAAAAGAACTGCAGCATGCTGCCTGTGTTGAATGAATTATGGATAGGTGGACAGACTCACATATCACTGTGTAGACTCACATGCACCATGGAAATAGCTTTCTCAGAGATTATATTTCGATGGGCATCTGAGAATCGATTCATGCAACAAAACCAGCAAGAATCCATGTAGATTCTGGCTGAACCTCTGCTAGGATTTGCGTGAAAAGAATTGAGTCAATTTAACCCTTTGCCTAATACAGCAGCAACAAATTGACCAATACATTGCTAACATGACCGGAAATATTCTGACACTTTGCCAATAAAATTGTACAAATAAGGCTGTCAATTGGAACCGGCTCAATCAGCTGGTTCCAATGATATCCATATTTGTAAGGTTTAGTTGGTAAAAATTTGATTTTTTTTAAATTTCAAATTCAGTTTATGTTTTAACATGAGCACTGCTGAGGCATGGCAAAATATGCTCATTTTTTCTATTGTATGTACAGTAGAGCACACTTCATTGGATATCTTTTAATTGAATATCCCTGTTAATTGAATATAATTTCCAAACACAAAACCATTTACCATACCTTCAGTACAAATTTGACCTGTTAATTGCGTACTGGTTATAGAGTAGACTCCAGTTAATTGAATAAAAAATCTTGCAATATGTTGAAAATATTTCCTTGAAAATCGGTGATAATCACCAAATTCCCAATGTTTATAGACATATTTGGCCTCAGTACATCCAATAGACATTTAATCTATTATGTTTTTGACTGAGCTCTATGAGCTCTATCAAACAAGATATAATAGAATAAATGCTCAGTTTATCTCTTGAATACAGGAAAGTGACCAAAATCTGTTAATTGAATACTCCTATTAACTGAATAATTTTCATTGGCAAAGTGGCTATTCAATTAACATATTTTGTTGTAATAAACTCTCATACCGAATTTCTTTCCATTCTGTGTATAACAACATCTTGAGTTATCGTCCAGAAATGAGAACTTGGGCTAAATTCCCTTAATAAAGGGCCATAACTCTACTGCAAATAGGCCACTAGAAACAGAAATCGAACCCATTCTGAATTTTGTTATACTAAATACACATGCCAAATTTAACTCAGCACAAAACCAATATAACTAAAGTTATCGGCCGGAAATGAAATGTGTCCATGGACCGACGGACAGACAGACAGACCGACGAACGAACAGACAGATGGATGAACAGACGGATGGACGGCTAGACCATTCACATAAAAAATTAAAAAGCTGTGCTGGATAAAGGTTAGCATGTGTTATCAGTGTACAACATGGGTTCAACCATGGTGGCTTGATGGGATCCTTGGACCCTCATAGTAGGTATGGATTCTCACAACCATTTTTGCAAGAATCCAAAAGGATTCTCCCAAATTTAGATGAAATATAAGCCCTGATTACTTTGACCTTTTTTCATTCATTACACTTTTATCAACAAGTGACTATATTTTATAAAGAATAACAATCTGAAAATACTAATTGGGACATAAGTCCAGTCATCTTCAAGCTTTGTGTTACATCTGAGAACTCAATGATGAATATAACTGAGGACCAGTTGGAAAAGGTATCATTAGTCAAACTCCAGCAGTCCAAACTGACCTAAATATCAATTCTTTCTCATTTCATCTGGCCAACACAGGACTTGACAATCGAGAATAAATGTCATAGACTGAAATAGTAATCATTACTGTTGTCATGGAAATGTTAATGTCAAAAGCACAATGTAGACTCAACTACCAGCTTCAGCCCTATGTGTCTTGGAAAGCGGACCCGGGGGGCCATTGCTATTAACGCTTTTACATTACCCTGGGCACATGACCTTCATTATATTTTTCCACCATTCAGTTTACTTGGTAGGGTATTACAAAAACTTGAGCATGATCACGCCGAGGCTGTGATTATTGTCCCCCAGTTGGAGACACAGGCTTGGTTTTCAAACTTAACTAGAATGCTTATAGACTGCCCTTTTCTTTTACCTAGGGGAAGACTCGCTCTAGACTGCCCTTTTCTTTTACCTAGGGGAAGACTCACTCTATGCCTACCTTACAAAGACACAATACATCCCTTGAAAAAGATGCGACTGATGGCATGCAGATTGTCCAGGAAAGCCTTCAGGGCCAGCAGATTTCGTCAGGAGCTACCAAGATCCTCATGTCCTCATGGAGACCGGCTACACGAAAGTCATACACAACATACATATCTCTATGGCAAAAATTTTGTGCTGAAAGGGGTGTCAATACACTCTCACCTTCTGTCGCCCTGGTCCTTGAATTTTTAACTAAATTATTTGAATCTGGATTGAAATATAGTGCTAAACACACGGCTAGAAGTGCTCTTTCGACATTTATAATCACAGATAATGGACAGACCATTGCCAGCCACCCTCTCATCATTCAGTTTTTGAAAGGGGTGTTTAATCTCTGGCCTGCTTTACCAAGACAATCAGTTGTGTGGGACCTTGTTGGAATGGATACGGGACACCTATAACCCTAACAGTTCCTTTAAACTCATTACCATTCGGGTTGCTGTTTTCCTGGCTCTTTTATCTAGTCAACAAGTGCAAACACTCCATTTATTAAAGTTTGAAAATCTTACCAAAACGCCAGAGTATTTCATCCTTTCCGTTACAGACTTATTAAAGCAAACCCATCCAGGAAAACACCTATAATCTCTCACACTCCAAAACTTTCCTGCTGATCACCGATTGTGTGTATACACTGCTTTGGAACAATACTTACAGAAAACTGAAGCTTTTCGGCAGCAAACCTCACAGTTATTTATCAGTTTCACTAAACCCTATAATGCAGTCTCCAAGTGTACAATTTCTTGATGGATTAAGACTGGCCGTGCAATGGCAGGCATTGATTTGAAACAGTTTACACCCCATAGTACACGGGCCGCTGCATCCTCCAAAGCATTCCACACAGTCCCCATCACAACTTCTTGTCTACGGGAGGCTGGTTCTGTGAATCCACCTTTACAAAATTCTATCACAAACCAATTCAGTCTCAACGCAACTTTGCAACATCTCTCCTGCACTCCTTAAACCAATAACCTTTGTAAATTACTTGTACAAACTGTATATATATTCATAGAGCTACATATCTATAACTACACATACTGGACATACTTCTCTGGATATACATGTAGAATAGTGTAGACTGGCTCCATTTGTGACACTGCTTCTAGAACACTGAGGTGACATTTAGAACACCTAGATATGTGAAGTTTGTCATGCATGCTTGTATCTACCATCGTCCACTACCTGCATGACTTCAAATTCCTTGTAATTTCGAGGTCTGCTTTAAATGTCTCATGTTATCTCGTACGGAAACGAGAAGAAGATAGAATTTATCAATTAAAGGAGGCTTAACTGTAAGGTGAGTTTTGATGATAATTCTATCTTCTTGTTGTAGGGAGGGATAACATGCCCACCCTACCTGACCCTAACTGGTGTTATCCCTCATCGGCATATCGTAATTCAAGACCCGTACATGTAACTACTGATAACTATCACTCTAATCTCCCTTTTGTGACCTTTTTTCACATGTATTTTTGCACATGAATGACACACGTGTCACAGTATCAGGCACATACAGTAACCGACCTCTCATTACGCTTTCAAGAATGATCTGGTGACCTCGCGGACGCTTTTGTGTTATACCTCCCTACAACAAGAAGAAGACAGAATTATCATCAAAACTCACCTTACAGGTAAGCGTCGTTTAACTGATAAATTAATATGACTTCCCCAACCAATTCCCACTACAACCACACCCTACCCCCAACAAAAAGAAAATTATTCATGTTTTACATATAATCAATATGTCTGTTTTAACTGGAGTGCTAAATTATGTTTCAAACTTATTTACAATGCTACCAGCATATGTGTGTGTGTGTGTGTGTGTGGCGGGGGGGGGGGGGGGGGGGGGGGGGGAGGGGATAGTTTAGCAAAATTTTGATCATAAACTATTATTTTGTTATATACTATTAAAAAAAAGTAGGGGATATTTGATAAAAGTGAGATTGATGAAGAAATATATTTATATTTTCATAAAAAGACAGTTGAGGCATTGCACTGTGACATCTGGTGAATGATTTCAGCGATAGTTGGGTGTCTAACAAGGCCACATTCCATGCACTATGCTGTAGAAGATATGGACAGTTTCCTATGGGAGCAATTAAGGCACCTTGGGAGCCTCTTGTTTTTTAAACACTTAAAAAATGGTCTCCAGATGTTTCTACATTTTAGCTACACTTTGGCAGTCTGCATTCTGTGGTTTCGTAGTTGTTTCTTGACAATTCTTGGCTGTTTCTATATTGGTAGTGAACACTTGCCTAGAAACAACAAAGAACTTCTAAGTTAACTTTCGAGTTTACCCATCATATTTATTATATACTACTCAAAGTTTGCTAAGCACCAAGTATATCCAACTACCTGTTTTACGTTTTAGTTGAAATATTGTAATGAAAAGTGTATACATGTTTTATTTAATTATATCTTTAATGAGTTAAGTACAGAAATTAAGATTTTATTTGTGTTTGACATTATTTTATGGCTTTTGAATACGATAACCATGGAAAATGGATATTATTGGTAAAAGAGGAAATTTTTCAATTTGCCAAAAAGTTGACGGAGCGAACTGGTATGGGTTCAATATCGAGTATGAGACCCACTACTGTTAATTACAGCTTGACAACGCCTTCTCATGCTCCCAATCAGGTTCCTGGTGGTCCTTTCCGGGATGTTGTTCCATTCTTGGACAAGCATGGCACCAAGCTCCTGGACACTTCTTGGCTGGACTGGACGGGCTGAAATTGCAAGCTGCAACTCATTCCAGACATGTTTGATTGGATTGAGGTCAGGGGATCTTGCTGGCTAGTCCATACGCTCAATCCCCTCCCTCTGTCAGTACTCCCTGACAGCATGGGCAACATGAGGATGGACATTATCGTCCATCAGAATGAATCTATCACCCACTGCACCTGCATACAATCTGACGTGGACATCCAGGATCTCATCAATATACCGCTGTGCAGTCAATGTACCATGTTCAAGGACACAGTGCTCTGTACGTCCAGCCCTGCTGATGCCGCCCCAGACCATGATTGACCCTCCACCATAGCGGTCATGCTCAGCAATGTTGGCTGCATGGAATTGGTAAATTGGTAAAAGAGGAAATTTTTTAATTTGCCAAAAAGTTGACGGAGCAAACTGGTATGGGTTCAATATCAAGTATGAGACCCACTACTGTTAATTACAGCTTGACGACGCCTTCTCATGCTCCCAATCAGGTTCCTGGTGGTCCTTTCCGGGATGTTGTTCCATTCTTGGACAAGCATGGCACCAAGCTCCTGGACACTTCTTGGTTGGACTGGATGGACTGAACTTGCAAGCTGCAACTCATTCCAGACATGTTCAATTCGATACGCTCAATCCCCTGCCTCTGTCCGTACTCCCGTACAGCATGGGCAACATGAGGACGGGCATTATCGTCCATCAGAATAAATCTGTATACAATCTGACGAGGGCATCCAGGATCTCATCAATACCGCTGTGCAGTCAATGTACCACGTTCAAGGACACAGAGCTCTGTACGTCCAGCCCTGCTGATGCCGCCCCAGACCATGATTGACCCTCCACCATAGCGGTCATGCTCAGCAATGTTGGCTGTATGGAATTGCTCTCCTGGTCTTCTCCATACCCAAGAACACCTATCTGTGTGGTCTAGGCAGTACCTTGACTCATCTGTAAAAAGGACAGGTCACCAATCTTCTCTGGTCCATCCAACGTGGTCCATGGCCCATTCATATCGTGCCTGGCGGTGGTTCTGGGACAGCGGAATGCGAATACATGGGCTTCTCGATTGGAGACCACATTCGTGCAACCTTGCCCGGATAGTCTGCGTTGAAACATTTACCCCGGATGCATTCTGAAGGTCACTGTGAAGCTGGGTTGCTGTGGCAAAGTGGTTCCTACGGGCCTGAATGATCAAAAACCGGTCTTCAGCTGCAGATGTTGCCCTGTCTCTGCCACCACCATGTTGTCTTACTGGTGTGCCATACTGTTGAAATCTTGCCCAGGCTCTGGTGATCACTGTGTGGTGCACACCAAGGGCTTCACCAACCTGACGATTCGTAGCCCCTTGCTCCACCATTCCTACAGCCCGCCACATTTCTGCCTCAGACAAATGTCTTCTTACATTTGCATTTGCCATATTCAATCATTAAATCACAAGGGTTTGTGTTGAAATGAAGACTGAATACCCTACAGGTCATGTACATGTAGACAGTACATGAAAACATCATGAAAATCAAGGACTACATGCTTTCCATGACTGTCACAAAAAGTCTACCTGTTAAGAGAGCTAATGTAAACACTGGGGACCATCTCAATACATTCCTCAATCATATCCACCAAAAATATCGCAAATATGTCACAAGCAAATTTCACAATGATGTGTCAAATATTTGGTGCTTAGCAAACTTTGAGTAGTATCTATCAAACTCTGAAAAGAATTGACAAAAGTCACTGTAGATTTTGACTGTTAAAAATAAAACTGGTAACAATTTTTTTCTTGCAAAATTTTAATGACAATGAAGGTTCTTTAGCATAATTTTAATACTGAGCGAGGTGCCAGAGAAACAAGATTTTTTTTTAATAGCCTTATATAAACCAATCATCAAACATGAACTTAACACTTTACTTAATTAATTGGTTCAATTCGCACAATGTGAAAAATAAAATTGCTCTTCAAGGTTTGCCATTTTTTAAATTTTTGCTTCCAAAGAATACATAGCTTATGACCTCTAATTAGGACAAGCCTGTCAGGCTTGTTTCAGGCTATGTTTGGATTCGAGTTATATTTGGAATAAATAAAAATTAAATATTCAATTAGTTTGGAAGGAAATTTAAGAGTTGTTTACTTGTTGTGCTACATAAAGTATTAAAAGCCAATGGACAGAGAAGTAAAAGTGGAAGCTGGTATGTTACTGAAATTTGGGCTACCATCATTTTCTGAAAACACCTTGATTACCAATTTTAGCCAGAAGATTTTATGTGCTCACCATGTACATGTAATGACACATATAACAGACTAACCTACAGAAATCAGAAACCTGTCATCTCTTGAATATGCAAGACAAACTATATCATGTTCATGATGTGTTAATGTTTTCTTGCAGACTTCTGTATTCAAATCCCATATACATATCTGACTGCCAGTACATTTGAATGAACCACTAGCTGATGCGAGAACCTGTAAAAAAAGAAATAGGAGACAGATTGTGTAAAATGGAAACCAAAGTAATTAGAATGCACCATATTTGTTTTATGTACTTATTTAATTCTAGCACATCACTTAACATGGATAGAAGATTATGCTTGCAACTTCAAATTTTTTGTTTTAAAACAACACCCCATTGCGGGAATGAACTTGATGAGGTCATTCCACTAGGAGAGTCAAAAACCACATTTTGGAGGCAAACATTGAAAAATAGAAGAAACAAAATCTGATTTAATGTTTTTTTATTTATAGCACAGTGTAAATATGGTAGTTAGAAAGGATTAATGTTCCAATAAGACTAAAATCCTAGCCCTCAAACTGGACGAGAGCTCACATAGTTTTTTCTATGTTTACAGCTCCAGTAGCATATGTTACTATCTGACATTAGCAAGTGAAATATATGAAAAATGATAACAATCAGAGATGATTCAAAGTGCATACTACTTATAAAATCATATTTTTGAGGCCAGTGATCATTCTATGAATGTATACCCACAACCCTCTTATAAAAAGGTCGAGGTTACTCCATCTCATTTCAAACCTTACGCTTGTTCATGATTTAAACTGTGATGGCATAACCTCAACTTTTATCTAAGTTGTTGATCTTTTTGTTATCCAGTGATGTTGTGGGGTACACAGGCAGTTTATTTACTAAATTTGTCATCATTAAAGTTGCCTCGTTCATTCAAGTAGCCTTGTTCATTCCTTGATGTGGATTTTGGGCTATGGGTAGGGTTTTATTGGGACATATACGTATTGTGATGTGACTGCAACTGATATGAAAATATTTGTCAACTATGTAAAAAATAACAAAGTATGCCAGTATTGACTTTGCTTAAAATAATATTTATTAATTATTAGTCATCTCACTTTTGTCAGTTCTGGTTTCTATTTTAAAAATATGGCACAGGTGATCCAATAAAATAGTTTAAAAAAGAGATTTAGACAACTGTTGGTTGATCATTTTGAAAATTTCTTGATTCTTTTCCACATTAAGCTCATAAGTCTTCTGGATGAAAGTGCAGATTGCAATGACAATTTTGTAGACAGCAACTTATGCTTAACACCTGTCATTTTGCAGTGAATGATTCCAACTCCTGTTTACATAACAGGCAAGGTGAGTGTGTATTCCTCATATTTTTGTCGCTGAGAAAGCCTGATGGAACATCCAGTTGCATCTTGAACACAAGAGGCCGCAGGGAGCCTGAGGGCGCTCACCTGACATGGTAGTCTAAATATCAAACCAGGGACTTGACTTGAATAAGCTGCATACGCTCCTCCTAAGAAAAGTATACACCAACTAGATGAACCGATTGTGCCCACACAATACACAGGATTTTCCTTCTATTTTCAGTTCCTGCACTTTTAGGTCCCAAAATTGAGATAAACGCATAAAAAAACGATTTTTTTTATTTTTGTTCGGTCCCAAACAAAATATTTTCAGACTAAAATTTTTTTTTTCTTTTTAAAATTGACCAAAACGCATAAAAACCAAAAAACTAATTTCTGGATTTTGGTCCAAAATTTCTAAGTCCCACCCAGACCCCAAACTTTCAGCATAAAAAAAAAAAAAAAAATTTTGTCTCAAAATTGACAGAAACGCATAAAAAAGCCAAAAAACTCATTTCTAGATTTTGGTCCAAAATTTCTATGTCCGGACCTGGACCCCAAATTTTCAGCCAAAATATGAACCCAGGGACTTGGCTTGAACAAACTTGAATCTCACTCCCCTAAGGATGCTGCATACCAAATATCAAAAGATTCTTATTGGTTGATCTGAAGAAGAAGATTTTTAAAGAATATTCCTCATACTGCACTAATTTAAACATTTAGGCTCCCACAGAGAGACCAAATATGGACCAAGGGAATTGATTTCAATAAACATGTGAAACAATCTTCCAAAGATGTTATATGTTAAATTTGAAAGCTTTTGGAGCAGTGGTTTGGGAGAAAAGTAGTGTTAAATATTTTTCCCATTACCCACAGTGTTAAAAAATGCTGACTCAGTACTGTTTCAAAGTCCCAGAAAAGTACCCCATGATAAAACCAATAGCAATTTTATTTGACCATTCCATTCTGTTGGTCCTAAGGAAGCTTCATACCAAATAAGAATTCTCAGTGCCGTGTAGTTTTGGGAGATATGGGTGTTTTAATTTTTTTCTATTTTTAGCTCCTGTGGTTCCCATGGGGCAACAGGATGGGGCATAATTAAGTACTTATAACCCAATAAGAGCTCATATCAAATTTGGTTCAAATCTGCCTCTTCGTTTGGAAAATAGAAATTTTGGGCTTGACAAAAATTTTTGCCCCTCCCATAACGACAGCAAATATAGCCCCACGAATTCTCTTGAACAAATCTGAGTCTACACCTCAAAAGGAAGCTGTGCACCATATATCAAGTCTCTGCTACTGCTGGTTCAAGAGAAGAAGATTTTTTAAGATTTAAGCACACTTTTTGGGCGTGGCCCTACCAAGGGGCGAGGCAACTTGATTTGAACAAAATCAAATTGCAATGTCATAACAAACTATTATCTCAAATATCAATTAAACTGGTTCAACAGTTTGGGAGGAGAAGACGCAAACACCATGTTCATGGACGACGGACGGTGAGTGATCACTATAGCTCTCCTGACTGCAAGTCAGGTGAGCTAAAAACCCAAAAGGAAGTCTAATGTCCCTGAGAACACTGATAAACACTGAGGAGCTGATAATATCTTTCCGCTTAGTCCAAATTAAAAGAGAGAAATTGATGATTAAATTCTGAGCATTTTCACTTCTCATTCTGAAGTTACACATTTCTATGGGTTTAACTGAATGAGTTCAAGAAGCCACTAAAGTACTGAAAGCCACAATAGTGGTTTTACACTGTATGCATTAGTTTGTTGTTTGCTCAACAGCAGAAAAAAATGTTTAGATAGAATTGTTTTGTTTCCATTTATTGGAGAGCACCAAAAGGCACTCCACTAAATAGTAATAAAACAATTATTTATGAAGAGCATCTAGCTGAAATAAGGCTCCTCTTGCTGGCAGAATGCTATCTTAAAATAATGTAGCCTTCTACCAGTTGATAAAGTCATCCAACCAAGTTGGGATGGCTTCTAGTGATCGTCAGCCTTTTCTTTATTTTTTTCCTCTCCTTCAGACAATCAGAGCCACAATTTTCAAGTTACACACACAAAATTTGGCACAAATGTTAACGGTTATCCAGCACTGAAAGTATTGGAGCCTCATTTTTTTATTTTCTTCCTTTATCCAAGGCTATTTTCCATTTACTTTTTAATATCAATGCCCGAATCAAGAAACTATTCAAGGCAATAACCCCTACTGCCCTGACTGCCAGAATTAGTAATTACGGGAAATCAATTTATATGAATGAGCCCCTCCCCCCACCCTCCCCATGCCTATCTGGGTTGTCAGGTTCCACTAAAGCACAGGAACAAAACAGTCATAGACCTTGAACGCAATTTTAAACACCAACAAACACTGCCTATATGAGACAGTTAACCCATAGCATAGAGAATCTTCGGTACAAAATGGCCACTGGCAGCCATCTTGAATTTTGGACCGCACGCAGAAACACTCGTTCTCTTCCCAAGGTGATAACAAAGGTACCCAAGACGTTTCGTGAAGATCGGTTCATAAATACAGACTCTAGCCCGAGCCGTATTGACATGTGTACTTACTGTGTGTAAGTAGCACTGAAAAAATCAAAGTTCATCTAATCTGCATAATTTCTGCACGAGAAAAAAACCTGTATTATATGTGATGTATCCCATGGTACTAAACATTCACACAAAAAATTATTCAAATCAGCGCTTTCATATGGAAGTTCTGTGCCAAAATCTGATTGCACCAAATTTTGTACAAAATGGCTGCCATCGGCCATCTTGAATTTCGGACCGGACCCAAAAACACTTGTTCTCGTCCCACGGTGATAACAAAGGTACCCAAGGAGTTTCGTAAAGATCGGTTCATAAATACGGTCTCTAGTCCGAGCCGTATTGGCATTTGCACTTACAGTGCTGAAAGTAACACCAAACAAGAGGCCCCACGGGGCCTGAAGCGCTCATCTTGTACAGAACACAATTTAAACAGAGTCCAAGAATGAGTCTACATTAAGCAAGCCATCTCCATAGGCTACACTGTCAATCCTTGAGTCCCTCAGGAGTGACAAAAATAATCTAGGCATCATGCCTTTTCTTCAGTTATAAGTAAAATGTAGAGCTCCCTTATGAAGCCCCTTTATACAACCTATGTGGATTAATCTTAGTACCTCTAGAGGGTACTGAATACAAAATTTTTAATTCTTCAGCAAAATGGCCAATTCCGGCTCCCATAGAGAGCTCAAATATTAACCCAGGCTCTTGATTTGAACACAGTTAAATCTGACTTCCCTACAGATGTTGTGTACCGAATATGAAAGCATTCTGACCGTTGGATCTGAAGAGAAATTGTAAAGAAATTTTCTTCGAATTGCACTAAGTTCAAATTTGGGCTACCATAGCGAGCCCAAATATTGACCTATGGATCCGATTTGAACAAACTTGAATCTGACCCCCCTAGAGATGTTGTATACCAAATGTGAAAGCATTCTGACAAGTGAATCTGAAGAAGAAGATTTTTGAAGAAATTCCCTCATATTGTACTAAGTTAAATTTCATGTTCCCATTGGAGCCCAAATATTAACCTAGGCACTCGAATTGAACAACCTGGAATCTGACCCCCTAGAGATGTTGTATACCAAATATAAAAGCATTCCGACTGGTGGATCGGAAGAAGAAGATTTTTAAAGAAATTTTCTCATATTGCACTAAGTAAAAATTTGGGCTACCATAGTGAGTCCAAATATATACCTAGGGATCTGATTTGAACAAACTTGAATCTGACCCCCATAGAGATGTTGCATACCAAATATCAAAGCATTCTGACTGATGGATCTGAAGAAGAAGATTTTTTTAAATTACCCTCCATATTGAACAAAGATAAAATTTGGGCTTCCATAGGAAGCCCAAATATTAACCTAGGGACTTGGTTTGAACAATCTAGAATCTGACCCTCACAACAATGATGTATACCAAATATTAAAAGATTCTGACTGGTGGTTCTGAAGAAGATTTTTAAAGAATATTCCCCATATTACCCTATGTTAAAACTTCAGGCTCCTGTAGAGAGCCCAAATATGACCCAATGAGCTTTATTTCAACAAACTTTTATCTGACCCCCCTATGAATGCTGTATACCAAATATCAAAAGATTCTGATGATTGGTTCTGGAGAAAAGATTTTTTAACATTTTTGCAAATATGCTGACTCAGCATTTTTTCGATGCCCATTACAGAACACCCTAACATAACCGATGGCAATTTTTTTTTACCATTCAATTCTACTGGTCATAAGGATACTTCATACCAAATAAAAGCTCTCTGTTCCGTGGGGTTTGGAAAATATGGGCGTTTGAAAATATTTCTATTTTTAGCTCCCAGGGTTCCCATGGTGATGCTGGAATTTTTTTTTTTTGCATGGGTCAAGTACTTATGACCCAATACTACCACAAACAAAATTTGGTTCATACCGGACCATCGGTTCAGAAAATAGAAATTTTGGGCGGGGCCAAAAATCTTACCCCTCCTATTACAAAGCTAAATATTACTTCACGAACTTCGTTTGAACAAACTTGATTCTACACCTCATATGGAAGCTCCATAGCAAATATCAAGTCATTGTACACACTGGTTCTTGAGAAGAAGATTTTAAAAATATTTTGGAGCATTTTCCCCCACTCCCTACCTATGGGGCTGGGCATGCTGAGTTGAACAAAAATGAAATGCCCCTTTGGGACCATCACTCACACAAACTTTCACTTCAATTGGCCCAGTGGCTTTGGAGGAGAAGACCAAAACATGGTGTTGACGGACGACAGACGAAGGACGACGGACGGGAAGCGATGAGATTAGCTCAGCTTGACTTTGTCAAGATGAGCTAAAAACATCAAAGTTAGTCTAATTTGCATAATTTACACACGAGAAAAAAACCCGTATTATATGTGATGTATCCCATGGTACTAAACATTCATACAAAAAAAATTATTCAAATCAGCGCTTTCATATGGGAGTTCTGTGCAAAAAACAGATTTCTGCATCGTCGGTACAAAATGGTGGCTGGCAGCCATCTTGAATTTTGGACTGCACCCAAAAACACTCTTTCTCGTCCCACGGTCATAACAAAGATACCCAAGAAGTTTCGTAAAGATCGGTTCATAAATACGGCCTCTAGCCCGAGCCGTATCCAATTGTTGACGGACAGACGGACAACGGCATAAGCTCAAATTTGGCTTCGCCAAAGTTGAGCTAATAAAAAAATGGCACGGGGGGGGGGGGGGGGGGGGGGGGCTTGGGGGTGGTGGTGGTTTTTGTCTGGGTTTTTAACCACAAACCTTAAGCAAAACTGTAAAAATGCATCAGGGGAGGGAGGTTACATGAGTTTAAAAAAAAGTTACGCATGTCGTGACTGTAAATAGTTCACCATGCATATTGGAGGAAAGAAAAAAAAAATATGCCTAATTGATGGAGGCTGGGCAGGGCAGGGCAATAACTTCAACCATTTTCATTGGATAATTGTGGTCATCAAACTTGACCTAGAAACGTGTACTGAAAAGAATTGAAATCCATTAAGTTTTGTTTAAGTTATGGCATAAAGAAAGTTCGGACAGACTGACGGACGGACTGACTGATAGACAGACTGACAGATAGACAGACGGAGCGAGCTCTGTGCTATATCCCTCTCTTGTGGGAGGGGATAAAAAGTAACAAAGTATGTGGTAGAAGCCTAATTTGAAATTTGGAGAAACTAAGTTCGAAAAGCGTTGTGAAAAGGATTGTTAAATTAATGCCAATATTATTTGAAACCTTTGTGTACAGCTTCAGTAGACCTTGCCCGAAATGAAAAAAAGAAATGAAGTTGTACCAGAGTGTTTGGAGAATGAAAGGTAGAACCTTGAAAAGTAGAACTTTAATCTGAAACTTTGAGCTGGAAGACCATGCAAGAATTAGAGTAAGAAAGTATGTGGCAAAGTCTAATTTCAAATACAAAGAAAGTTAGTCTGAAAAGATGTTTAAAAGGGGTCTGAAAACATGTTTAAAAGGGGTTAAAATCATGCAGATATTAATGAAAATCACTGTAGAAATGTTCAAATTGGCATTTGCACTTGCAGTACTGAAAGTAACACCAAAAAACATCAAAGTTAATCTAATTTGCATAATTTACGCACGAGAAAAAAACCCGTATTACATGTGATGTATCCCATGGTACTAAACATTCACACAAAAAATTATTCAGATCAGAGCTTTCATATGGAAGTTCTGAGCAAAAATCTGACTGCACCTAATTTTGTACAAAATGGCTGCCAGTGGCCATCTTGAATTTCAGACCGGACCCCAAAACACTTGTTCTCGTCCCATGGTGATAACAAAGGTACCCAAGAAGTTTCGTAAAGATCAGTTCATAAATACGGCCTCTAGCCCGAGCCATATTGAATTGTTGATGGACAGACAGCCAGACGGATGACTGGCCATGGCATAAGCTCAAATTTAACTTACGTCAAAGTTGAGCTAAAAAAAAGAAGATTTTTAAAGAATATTCCTCATATTGAACTAAGAAATAATTCAGGCTCCCACAGGGAGCCCAAATATGATCCCAGGGACTTGGCTTGAACAAACTTGAATCTCACCCCCAGTGCGATGCTGTATACCAAATATCATAAGATTCTAACTGGTGGATGTGAAGAAGATTCTTGAAGAATATTCCTCATATGGAACTAAGTTATAATTCGGGTTCCCACAGGGAGCCGAAATATCAACCCAAGGACTTGCTTGAACAAACTTGAATCTTACCCCGCTAAGGATGCTGCATACTAAATAACAAAACATTCTGACTGCTGGATCTGAAGAAGATTTTTAAAGAAAATTCCTCATTTTGAACTAAGTTATAATTCGGGCTCCCACAGTGAGCCCAAATATGAACCCAGGGACTTGACTTGAACAAACTTAAATCTCACCCCCTAAGGATGCTGCATGCCAAATATCAAAACATTTCGACTGCTGAATCTGAAGAAGAAGATTTTTAAAGAAAAATTCCTCATATTGAACTAAGTTATAATTCAGGCTCCCACACGGACTAGGCTTCAACAAACCTGAATCTCAACCCCCTAAGGATGCTGCGTACCAAATATTAAAACATTCCGACTGCTGGATCTGAAGAATAAGATTTTTAAAGAAAAATTCCTCATATTGAACTAAGTTATAATTCGGGCTCCAATAGGGAGCCCAAATATGAACACAGGGACTTGGCTTCAACAAACTTGAATCTCACCCCCCTAAGGATCCTTCATACCAAATATCAAAACATTCTGATTGCTGGATCTGAAGAAGAAGATTTTAAAAGAAAATTCCTCATTTTGAACTAAGTTACAATTCGAGCACCCACAGTGAACCCAAATATGCACCTAGGGACATGGCTTGAACAAACTTGAATCTCACCCCTAAGGATTCTGCATACCAAATATCAAAACATTCTGACTGCTGGATCTGAAGAAGAATATCTTTTAAAGAAAATTCCTCATTTTGAACTAAGTTATAATTCGGGCTCCTACAGTGAGCCCAAATATGAACCCAGGGACTTGGCTTGAACAAACTTGAATCTCACCCCCTAAGAATGCTGCATACCAAATATCACAAGATTCTGATTGGTAGATCTGAAGAAGAAGATTTTTAAAGAATATTCCTCATACTGCACTAATTTAAACATTTGGGCTCCCATAGAGAGCCCAAATATGGACCAAGGGATTTGATTTCAATAAACATGTGAAACAATCTTCCAAGGATGTTATATATGCAATTTGAAAGCTTTTGGAGCAGAGGTTTGGGACAAAAGTAGTCTTAAATGTTTTTCCCATTACCCACAGTGTTCAAAAATGCTGACTCAGTACTTTTTCAAAGTCCCAAAAAAGTACCCCATGATAAAACTGATAGCAATTTTATTTGACCACTCCATTCGGTTGGTCCTAAGGAAGCTTCACACCAAATAAGAATTCTCAGTGCTGTGTAATTTTGGAGATATGGGCATTTTAATTTTTTTCTATTTTTAGCTCCTGCAGTTCCCATGGGGTGACAGGAAACTTTTTTAGCATAAATTAAGTACTTATGACCCAATAAGCTCTCATATCAAATTTGATTCAAATCTGCCTCTCGGTTTGGAAAATAGAAATTTTGGGCAGGGCGAAAATTCTTGCCACTCCCATAACGAAGGGAAACATAGCTCCTTGAACTTCTCTTGAACAAATCTGAGTCTACACCTCAAAAGGAAGCTGCACACCAGATATCAAGTCTCTGCTACTGCTGGCTCATGAGAAAAATATTTTTTAAGATTTAAGCACACGAGCAAAAAACCCTATATAACCTATTATTAACTTCCAAACCGATTTTTGTTATATTGTTTACAGTATATTTATATTATTTTCACCACATCAAGATACTAAATAACAATACATGGAAATCTAGAACAAATAGCATATGTTGTATTATTTTACGTGTAACTTGTAAACATTACATGTATAATATATACTTTTAACAAAGAAATTATAGCATTTGAAAGATAAACATAAAATACTACAATGTATTTCAAATAAAAAAAGCCCCATAGAACAAGTTACAAACAGTACAAAAGTACATATTTAAAAACAACACATGATTAACAAGAGCTGGACTGTCGTCCGGTGCATACCCCCACATGGTATTCTCGGCCGGACTCATACACAGACAGACGGACGAATGGATGCACGCACGCACACACAGATGGATGCACAGACGGACGCATGTAATCCAGTATACCCCCCATTTTCTTCGAAAGTGGGGGTATAATTATTAACAGTAATCATTTCAGTTAAAAAAGCACAAAGAATTAGTGAAGTCACATCAATGCTAAACAGTAAACAAACATAAACACTCAAATAATTGTTAACAACAAAGATTTCAATGCAATTACAAAAGTTGTGGTGGCAGTGGGAGAGAGATGCATGTCCATAACCCGGTTACCAATTTTATCCCACAAAGACCTGTTTTAATAAGCATGAAGCTAAAAAACAATCCTGAAATTGAACACAGAATTTTCCAGCCAGTTCATCAATCCGAAGTGCTAGGTGGATGTATTCTTGCTTATGTGTACATAAATCTGGATAATTTTCGAATATTATGAAGAAATATGAAGGATATTTTTCACTATGGAATTTAATTCAAACAAACATGTAAGTACTTCATATTTTGTTAAAATTTATAATAGATATTTTAAAATGTGTCCAAAATGTTAAAAAGTTAAAAAATTTATAGTAATTTATATATTTTTTATACTTACCAATGACCCAGACATAGCTGGTGCTAACTCTTAAAATATAGGGCCAAACACAAATTTTGCCCCCCAATCCCCAAAATTTGCATCTAAAACTAAAGAAAACATGTCCTGAAAGGCCCTCCACACTTCGCCCCTACTGCGCATGCGCAGTGTCAAGGACGTTCCGAAATTGGCGCCATTAATCATTCTAATAACCAGTGCCTGGTAAGCGCTATGTACTCAGCGGGGAGGCAAGAGTTCCCAACTCCTGGGAGGGCCATCCCCGTCTGGGTCATTGGTAAGTATAAAAAATATATAAATTACATAAATTACTATAAATTTTTTAACATTTTTATACTGTACCAATGACCCAGACATAGCTGAATAGTAAAAAGGCTGGAGGGCCAAGGACATAGAGCAAAATGGAATACGCTCAATAAAATAAAATAGAGTCATCCCCTGTAGGGAAAAGAAGTAATAGGCCTTACATGTATCTTTCTTATTTATGATAAATTAGAAAGATACAACACCTTCCAAAAATTGAGCTTCATACATCCATGTACTCTATTAATATCCAATAATCCTTATACTAATAATTTTTAAAGTAAGCCAATAATAAAGTAAGTCTAGAGAATAGAGACTCTTATACTTCTAAAAGAGTGTGAGAATTGCATAATCATGTCCGTTGACAAATGCAATATTCAAAGGCTATACTTTAAAAACTAAGACTTGAATGAATTTTATAAACTTAAACTTCTCACTAAACAACCATCCCAATAACAGCTCAGAATTACTAACTCCGGAGGAGGTATCCCCTTGTTTTCATAGTAAAAACAGGTGACCCAAGGGAACACCCTCCCCCCCCCCTTTTTCTTGCCCTGGGTCAAATAGCCCAGAGCGAAGAGGGCAGCCGAACGGAGACACTGCCGAAACAGACAGCCTACCTAGCTATAGTAGCAACTGTTAAGAGAATGACATTCTGAGCAGTAGATAATAGACCTAACAATAGAGGCCTCCAGAAATGGACTCGATATTTCTGAGATAAAATTCATGAATGGATGGCTGAGCGCAATGAGCAGCCTTCAAAAATCTATAATAGCAACACTATTAATGTAAGCCCAAGAAGTAGAAGAACTCTTACTTCATGAGCCGAAATCTTAAGCACAACTGCTAAGCTAATGATATACCATAAGCAGTACGCTAGTTAATAGAATCCATTAACAATAAAATGGAGCGTAACGTCCTTCTACTAGACATCAAAGACAGAAGAAGCTTACGCCCTTGTAATAAACAGATATCTGTTTATAAATACATAAACTGTACCCGGAAAGAGTAAAGGCCTATGCCCATACGAAGACGGAAGGACCTTAAAATAATAGGTTCCGGATAATAGGAGCCTAACTCTTATGCAACAATCCAACCTAAATAGTAACGGAAGTATTGATTCCGAAACTATGAAAGTGAAAATCATCCATCGATAGTGCATGAAACTCACTGACTCTACAGTAAAAGAGAAACCAACAGAATTACTGTCTAAAAGGTCAGAATTTGAAAACTACTGTTTCCAGAGGCTCAAATGATTACTTAGCTAAATAAGAACCGAAGTTAAAATCCGTATAGGAATTTAATCTAAAGATTCTAAGTCTATTTATCAAAAAGTTACTAACTGACTTAGATAAAGAGACAAAAGACTCAATTGTAAACTATAGTAGAGTGCATAGGTATGAGGTAACATAAACCTATAACCTAAATAACACAGGCTGCAGTAGATCTTGTGAAACAAGTATACTAAAAAATAGCAATGAGTAGTATGGAGGGATCAACCATATGAACATAATGATCCCTACACCACGACGGAAGAGCCTCCACTTTAGTCGCATAGAATAGCGAAGAAGAGGATCTCCTATAGTAAGAAATCGCGTCCAAAGCTCGTCCAGTACAGTGCATACAATGCAATACGGACCACACAACGGAATACATGAAGGTTGCGACCTTTCTGGTTGTGATAAAGATGACACGATTTACCCAGTGAAAAAAGATCCTCACATAGAGGAAGATTTCACGTTAAGATCCACAGTAGACAAGAGAGTAAATTACTCATGATCTCTGTGAAGATAGAGATGCTATCAACAGAAATGTATAGTGGTTGTTTATTTTAGCAATACCTGCTAAAACAACAGCGCCGGAGGATACGCGTATCCTATCATTCCGTCCTATAGATCAATAGAGCGTTAACAGTATTAGCTCAGAGATCTGGACAAGCCAACACATACGTCTGCAATTGATTAGCAAGCTGTGTCATAAATAAAACATCATTGGGCGCTCCCATAGATAGCAAATCTGATTAAATACTTGTTTGTTGAGAGTCCATTCTGACAGCAACAAGCGACCCGTAAGAGAACGGGAGTGCGATAAAACAATCAGACGACCCAGAATATGACGGACCAAAACTGAACTTGGTGTACTATAACCAACAGACGGATTCTTTCCATTAAATTGAATAACGGAAACGAAAGAGTGCCTCCCTGGTTCCGGAGATACGCCACTACTGTCGAATTAAAGGACAGGAATTTGGGCATGCGTTTCTGAATAATGTTCATGCAATGACATAAAGCAAGCCTAAAAAACATTATTCCGCGGAAGTTAAACTGATAGCTAAAAGACTGCGGAACCCAAAGACCCTGGCACTTCGAATCCGTAGGGATCAGTATATATCCCAATCTGTTTGACTGGCAACCGTCATAACAGCCACACTCGGGTCCGGCAACTGCGGCGGCACTCTCTGAGTCAACCACCGAATGTTTGCCCCAGTCTGAATCTCTTGTAATACTAGATAGACAAGAGAATGTATAATTCAAGCAATTCATGGATTGCCGGAAGTTGCCGTCGAAGAGAAGCTCCTCCGAGAACGAAGCGACTCTGAGAGAGTTCTTAACCTACTATCCACGCGTGGATGTAGCTAGGGCTGCATCACGTCTAACCAACTCCAATCAGCCACTGAAGGGCGGAGTTATACGTGAAGAAACTACTGCCCTCAAAAGAAATTACATTGAGAATAATATCCCATAAATCTTTTCTTGAAGACGTAATGATAACGCCTCAGTAAGGCGGATTACGTATAATAAAGCGTCTAAGTTAAGTCTACTATACATAATGTCGTTCCCAACATTGAAATTGGATAAGACATAAACGGCGAAAAAGAATATATGCAGTCTTTAATCACCGTCTAGACGCATATGAACTCTCGGTATGCCCTGCTCTGCCAAAATAAACTATATGTAAAAAAGATAAAATGGCAGAAATGAGCCACGCGGACAAGAAACTAAACTATCATGCTTAGTAGCAGGCTTGTATATATATATAAATATATAGCGTCGAAAAATAAAACACATGTTGTAATGACAATATTGGACTGCGTCGGTAAGTCAGGGACAAAGCCCCTGTACCGATCGAAAAATCCGAGTCCAATGACGCTATAAGTCTCTTATCCAAGATCGCAGCAATGAAGTCCGAAAAATAATCACTGGAAGAAATGCCAGAAGATAAGAAAGGCATCTTCCGATACTACTAAAGGGAAAACTCGAAATCTTTCGAATCCCTTTCGCCATCCTGTCGGACCCTATAAAGCGTTCGGTCGTCCGTAGCTTGATGCAACCGCGGACCGCACCGACCCAGCGCCGTCGGATAATTCCTGATTCGACCGAGAAACCATCAATTGCTGGGATGCTGCGAAACAACTGTGCTAACTCGGATAGCACGTCCGTCACTGAGGCCTGAGGAGCAGCGGTCTTACGATGCATTGCCGCAGGAAGCTCCGAGATCGTTACCCCGTGCATACTTCCAATATGCGAGCGAACGGAGTGTATAGGCCTCGTGTCCCTTGGCTACCGGATGGCGCGACCTATTCGCTGTGGAATCACTGAATGCCGAAACTGATCGGATACTCTAGGTCACGTAGCCAATGTGCGGTCGTGTGCCCTGCTGTGAGGATGAGGAAGCATTAAAGACAGTCTCTCGGACTGTCAATATAACGGAGCGTCCCGAGCAACGGACATATGCTCCGAATGTAAAATATCTGAACCACAACATGCGGTCCCCTATGTTGTTGGCTTCCTCCGATCTGTCCTCAATCTGCCGTCACTGGGTGAGTACTAAAGTAATTAAAGTGCTCGCATCACCCAAATCTCCTTCCTAGACCGCAACGGACGAACCCGGCAGCCGAACCATTCGATGAATGTACGCTACACCGGGTGAGCTAGCGAATGTCACTCCGTAAGCGATAGACATATTCCATGAGCACATATTGCCGCTAACTCTTCATTAACTATGACGACAGAGGCACACTTTTGAAAGACATCTCCATAACTCTTCGAACAAGAAACCAGAAATGCTTGGATAGCAAGCATAAAATAATATATATATAGCGTCGTTCAATAATTCGATAGTTTGCGTGACATTATTGGACTATGTCGGAACTGAGGGACGATGTCCCTGAACCGAACCAAAAATTTCTAAGTCCACCGACGCTATCAGTTTCTTATCCGGCATCGCAGCATATGTTGTTCCGAAAGGGAAAGCTTGAAATCCACCGAATCCCTTTCGGTATCCCGTCGGACCGGATGAAAATTTTCGGACGTCCGTACCCGCTTCCGCGGAGCGTCCCGACCCAGCATCGTCGGATAAAATATATGCGACAGATTCAGTTGATGCTGGGATGCTGCGATAAACTGTGCTATTAAGGAAAGCACGTCCGTTCCCGAGGCCTGTGCAGTAGCGGACTTACGATGCATTGCCGCTGGAAGCTCCGTGTACGTTGACTCCCGCACACTTCCTATGCGAACGTCCGGAGTCTGCAGGCCTCGAGTCCCCGGCTACCGACCCAGCGCTGTCGGATAATTCTCGATCCGACACCGTTTCTGTCGGCTGCTGGGATGCTGCGATAAGCTGTGCTATGTGCACAAGAATGTCCGGCGTCGAGACCTGCGGAGGCGCAGACTATCGCTGCTTCGCCGAGGGTAGCTCCGCATCAGATGGCTCCCGCATACTTCCTATGCGAACGTCCGGAGTCCATCGGTCTCGAATCCCTGGCTGTCGGATGGTGTGACCTGGTCGCCGAAGAATCCTTGATCGGCGAAGCTGGTAATATATCGGCGGTCACGCAGCCAAGGTGCGGTCGTGTGCGCTGACGAGAAGAGGAAGCCTTAGCAGTCTCAGCGGACTGCCTATACAACGGAGCGTCCCGAGCGACGGACGTATGCTCCGCTAACGACACATTTGTACCACAACATCTGGGGCCAGATGTTGTTGAACGAGAGAGGGGCCTCTCTCGCTTGCCGTCCGGATGGACCGGAACGAGCTATGAACCGGACTAAAAGGCTTCCTCCGTTCTCCCTCCGATCCGCCGTCACTGGGTGTGCATTAAGTTAATTTTATAGTGCTCGCATCACCCCAAAATTCCTTCTAGACCGCAACGGACGAACCCGGCTGCCGAACCATTCGGTGAATGGACGCTACACCGGGCGAGCTAGCGGACGTCAAAGGCCGTCGAACCTACTAGGGTCCTCTTAGGCAATTGGCGTATTACATGAGCACTTTTCCGCTAGCCCTTCAATAATTGTGACGACGGAGGCACACTGTTGGAAGACATCACAGATACATCACCCTAATCTTGATCGTCTGAAATAGAAATTGATAAAGTAGAGTGACCCTGCGGGGAAAGGACCGGAGTGTCCAAATCCCCAACAACATACCGTGACATACGCTTCCCATATTGTCATCGAAATCATACGATACAGAACAGGAGATAATGCGAGTACACTGACCACATATAGAATGATAATAAGGTCAGAGGAAGACTTCCTCTTAAAACAATTGATCAATATCCTTTCAATGTGAAAAGAAAACAAGTCCTGGTACTCGCACTAACCCCTGGCAATCAAAATACATAATAATAATATGATCCATTAATATAGAAAAAATAATTGAAATCAAAATATTTTGAAAAAATATTTTTTCAGAACAGCCCAAGTTTCTGAAAAGTAACGTTGAGCCCCAATGGATCCCAAGCCTAAGTGTGGACAAAAATTTTAAAAATATTTTAAACAATTTATTCAACACTTACGAACAATAATAATGTATCTATTTATGATTAAAATAACATAAAGATATTATTATTTAGAAATCCCCCCCTCACACAGAGGGCTGTTGTAAAAGTAAACAATGAGTGTAAAAACACTAAAATAAGACTCCAGGCACCCAGGCCCGAAATCAGTTACCAAAAATACACCATCTGATGCAAAACAGAGACTTCCAGGGAAGAAACTGCAGAACATCAGATGGTAGATGCAGAACACAACGCCTAACCACCCGTAGGTGAAGACGTAAACATGGGGAAAGAACAGAATTCATTCTGTTATTCAGCTAAAACTCCCAAGAAATTTTAGTAATAATAATTACAGAAACTATGCCAAAAGCATGGGAGAATAGCAAGGGGGAACTTAAAGGACAGGGAGAGAGGAAAAACACTTGAAAAAACAGTGTAACTAAATAATCAGAATGACAACAAAATGGCTGCTGCCTTGAAAATAGGTAACTTAACATAATTTCATTAAAAAATTTTAAGTTACAGCCCTGATAATATTCTGTCACACATTCTTTTCCTCTCCTCCTTTTCTATCCTCCTTAGAATCACCATTTCACTAATATTTATGTGTCTGGCATCATTTAAACTGAGATTTAAAAGCACAAAGATCAGTCAGATGTTAACTGATGAAGGGCCAAACTTAGAATGATTAATGGCGCCAATTTCGGAACGTCCTTGACACTGCGCATGCGCAGTAGGGGCGAAGTGTGGAGGGCCTTTCAGGACATGTTTTCTTTAGTTTTAGATGCAAATTTTGGGGATTGGGGGGCAAAATTTGTGTTTGGCCCTATATTTTAAGAGTTAGCACCAGCTATGTCTGGGTCATTGGTACAGTATAAAAATATTTATAGTAATTTATATATTTTTTATACTTACCAATGACCCAGATTTAAAATCCAAAAAATAGATGTCCTATGTGGTCCTCCATACTTTTGTTCACTGTGCATGCGCAGTGTCCAGGAAGTACCCAAATTGGAGCCAAATCCTCATTCTTACAACCAGTGCCTGGTAAGCATTATGTAATCAGCGGGGAGGTATGAGTTCCTAACTCATGGGAGGGCCATCCCCATCTAGGTCATTGGTAAGTATAGAAAATATATAAATTACTATAAATTTTTTAACATTTTTATACTGTACCAATGACCCAGACTTAGCTGAATAGAAAAAAGGCTGGAGGGCCTAGGACATAAAGGAAAATCCAATAGACTCAATTACATGTAAACAGAATTATCCCCTCCAGGAGAAGAGGAGAACAGGCTTTACATGTATCTTTCTTGTTTATACCAAAAAAGAAAGACACAATACCATTCCGTAATTGAGCACAATAACATCAATGATCTCTATTAACATCCAGTATAACCCATTATACTAATCTTTTTAAAGGAAAGCCAATAAATAAAGATAGTCCAGAGAATGAGACTCTTTATACTCTTTTAAAAGTGTCCGAGCATTGTATATTAGCGCTCGTATGACATGTGACATATACAAATGCTTCACACCGAGCTACACTTTAATAATATTACATAAATGAGATAGTAATTAACTTTACACTTTAAAACCATCCCGGCACCGACTCGGAATTACTGACTCCAGAGGAGGTATTCCCTTGCTTTTCACTGTAAAGCAGGTGATATAAAGGAACACCATCCCCCCCCCCCCTCCCCTTGCTCTGGGTCAAATACCCCAGCACGAAGAGGGCAGCAGGACAGAGTCACTAACGGAAACAGAAAGCCTGCATAACTATAGTTGCAACTGTTTAGTGGATGACATTCTGAGCAACAGATAACGGACCTAAACAATGCAGGTCGCCAGAAATGGACTGAATATTTCTAAGATAAAAATTTGTAAAAGTGGAAGGCCGAGACCAATATGCAGCCTTCATCAAATCAGTAATAGCAACACTATTAGCATAAGCCCAAGATGTAGACAGCGCTATTACTTCATGCGCCTAAATCTTAAGCACAGACTGCTGAGATGAAGATAATTTATCATAAGCAGTACGGATAGTTAATTGAATACACCTTCCAATAGAATGGACCGTAATGTACTTTCTATTGGGCAGCAAAGACAGAAAGAAACGCTTACGTTCCTTTCTGATAAACTCAGATCTACGTTGTAAATATGCATAGCTCTGACTGGACAAAGCAAAGGCCTATGACCGTCTGGAGACGGAAGAGCCTAAACAATAGGTTCAGGGTACTTATTAGGAGCCTGATTGTTAGCCAAAAATCCAACAATAGTAGTCAATGTAATAGTATTACCAAAACTACAATGGTGAGAATCATCAACAGATAGTGCATAAAGCTCACTAACTCTTCTAGCAGAAGAGAAGGCTAAGAGAAAAACTGTCTTAAAAGATAAGTATTTGAAGTCCACTGTATCAAGAGGTTCAAATGGTGCTTCTTTTAGCTTCAGAAGAACCCAAGTTAAATTCCACTTAGGAATTAACCTAAGGGTTCTAGGTCTATTTATTGAAAAGTTTTACGCTAACTTAGATAAAGAGACATTAGATCCAATCTGTAAGCTATCATGATGAGGATAGGTATCCGATAGCATAGACTTATAACCCTTAATAGTATTTGGCTGCAGTTTGATCTTGTCAAACAAGTAGACTAAAAAATTAGCATGATTTTAGCAATATCAGCTGAATCGAAGGAGCTGGAGGATATGCGTATCCTATCATTCCGTCCCAAGAGATTGAGAGGGCGTCTACTGCAAACACTCGAGGATCTGGGCATGACGACACATACGTCTGCAACTGATTGTTGAGATGCGTCGCAAATAAGTCTATCATAGGACGATCCCATAGGTAGCAAATCTGATAGAATACTCGTTTGTTGAGAGTCCATTCTGACAGCAACATACAACCTTTCCGAGAAAGGAGTCTGCTAGAACATTCAGACGACCTGGAATATGACTGACTGATAGAAGAACTTGATGCTCTAGGACAAACAGAAGGATTCTTTCTGTTAGATTGAACAACGGAATGGAATGAGTGCCTCCCTGGTTCCGAATATACGCTACTACTGTCGAATTGTCAGACAGAAATTGAACATGCGAATTCTGAATGATGTTCATCCACTGACGTAGCGCAAGCCAAATTGACATCATCTTTTGATGTTTATGTGCTTGTTTAGGAACTGTGGATCCCAAAGACCCTGGCACCTCGAATCTGATGGGCTCAAAGTTGCGCCCCCACCTGTTCGACTCGCAACCATCAACATCATAAAAATCGGATCCGGCAGTTGCCGTGGTACTCCCTGAGTTAACCACTGAATATCTGCCCAAGTCTGAATCTCATGTTTCACATGATTCGACAAGACGATGTTCGTTTCGAGCGAATGAGTCTTCACACTCCAATTCTGAGTAAAAATATCTGGAGTGGACGAGTGCGTAGCCGCCCCATTGGAATAAGATCCACAGCGGCTCCGCACAAACCTGTCAGTCTCATGAATTCTCTCGCTGTTACTACATCTGAGTGAAAACAAAAGCGAGTGTAACAGCTGACTAATATCGCGCTGGTTAACGGCAGACGAACGAGATTGTTGTGCGTCTCTACACTCATTCCCACATGAATGAATGACTTGGACAGCACTAGATCCGACTTCTTTTCGTTTATTATGAAACCGAGATGTCGGAGCAATTGAAGCAGACTCTGAACATCGTTCTGAAGCATTAACTTGCTGCCATAACTCTGAAGAATGTCGTTGAAGTAGGCCGACGTTACGACAGATGAATGAGCTCAGAAATGAGTCATTACCGAGATCATTATTTGAGTGAAGGCCCAGAGCGCTAGATTCAGACCAGAGCATCATTGCTCGGAACTGAAAACAACTCCTGGGGCAGTGAAGCGAAGGTACTTTCTAAACGACGGATGTACCATGACGTGAAAGTACACATCCTTGAGATCTATGCTCGCAGCATAATCGTTCATTCGAATGCTCGCTCTGACTGATCGGATGGTCTCCATATAAAATTTTGGAGCCATGATCAGCTTGTTTATCCAGCTCAGATCCATAACTGGACGAAACGAGCCGTCTGGTCTTGGAACTAGGAACAGGTGACTGTAGAAAACTGGAGATTCCTGGTTTTCTACAACGTCTATAGTGTTCTTGTCCAGAAGAGATTGGGCTTCTGATAGAAGCAAATCTCTCTTCTGAACGTTTAATGGAAGCTAAGACCAGCGTGGACTTCGAGTTAACGGAGTTTTTTCCTTGAAGGACAGTTTTAGACCTTCGGAAATAACCCCTTGCACCCATGGGTCGTCTGTAATTGACAACCAATTAGTTAAGAATCTTGACAGCCTTCCGCCCACTGGAATGCAATAAAGGTTTAGACCATCACCTCCTGGCCCTGCGAGGGGAGAAACCACGTCCTTCACGACCTGCACGTTGCCCAGTCGACCTAGGGGCGTCTGACCGGTTACCTCGGCCAGCATTACGACCCCTAATTAAGTCGCTACTCTTGACGGTCTCCTGAGTAAGACCTAGAGGCTTTCTTAGATCTTCTATAGGAACTTCCTTTGAACGTATTCGCACCTGAAGTGCCTGCCTTACTCCTCCCTGCTGAGTCCGACTTTTTCAAAGTGGATTTAAAAGCAGAGAATCCGAAGCTTTCTTAGTAATCTGATTATAGATTGTAGAAAGCTTACCGTCGAAGAAAAGCTCTCCTGAGACTGGAGCAACAGGACGAGAGTTTTTCACCTTACTATCCACTCTTGTGGATGCAGCCAGGGCAGCATCACGTCTGACTAACTCCATATTGTCACTGAAAGGGCGGAGTTATACGTAGAAAATGCTATGGCCCTCGAAAGAACTCTCAAGGAAGTTTTGAACATCCTGGAATTCTTTCCTTCGAGACGTAATGATAACGCTCTGGTAAGGTGATCTGAGTAAGATAATGCGTCTAAACTGATTTTTCTGTTAGACAGGAAAGTCGTCACCAGCATACTGGATAAATCGACATAGACACCGGCAATGACAATTCCAAGTCGTCTGCCTGGTCGTTTAAATGCAGAGGAAATCTCGGCACGCCCTGTCCTGCCATTTCAAATCTATTTCTATGACTGATGAAAGGCAGCTGTAGAGCATGAGATGATAAGAAACCTGATTTGCCAGTCTTAAAGGCTAGCTTGAATATAGCGTCATTAAGAAGTACAAATGTCCGTGACATTTCTGGACCAGGTCGGAAAGTCAGGCTCAATGTCCCTATTCCGGCCGAATAAATCTGTGTCCAGTGACGCTTTCAGTTTCTTATCAGGTAATGCAGCATTTTGGTCCAGAGAATCAACTTCTAAAAGGTGTTGCCGGATGAAATCTACGGCCACCTTAAGTTGATTGGAAAGGGAAAATTTCAGCTGCACTGATTCCCTTTTACCATCCGCCTGGACCACATAAGAATCTTGGTCATCCCTTTTTGACTCTGCAGGGGAGCGAACTGACCCAGCTTCCTCAGTTTCTTTACTGAAAAAGTTTCTGATGGCTGCGATGAACTGAGCTATCTGTGATAGCAAGTCCGTCACAGAGGCCTGTGGAGCCGCGGTCTTGCGGAATTAGGCGCTGGAAGCTCCTGGGATGTTAATTCCTGCATACTTCTCATAAGCGAACGTCCCGACTGGAAAGGCCTTGTGTCCTTGGCTAGCGGATGGCGTGACCTGGTCAACGTGGACTCCCTGGTCGGCGAAGCAGGCTGGATATATGCGGTCACATAGCCATGGTGCGGTCATGTATGCTGACGTGAGGATGAGGAAGCCAACAGACAAGCCGCATCAGACTGTCTATGCGGCGGAGCGTCCCATGCAGGAGGAGTGGACGTATGCTCCGACTAACGAACGTTACATACAACAACATCTGGGCCCAGATGCTGTTGTAAGAGAGAGGGCCTCTCTCGCTCGTGGTCCGAGTAGACCTGGATGAGCTAGCTACCGGACTGTCTGGCTTCCTCTCTTCCATCCTCCGATCCATCGTCGCCGGGTGTGCGTGATCCGAGATTATAGTGCTCGCAACACCCCTCCTCCTCTCCTGGACCGCAACGGACGAACCCGGCGTCACAACCATTTCGTGAATGATTGCTTCACCGGGGGAGCTAGCGGGCAACAAGTGACCGTCGACCCTACGCGGGACCTCTTAGGCACTTGCCGCATTCCTTTGAGCACTTAGCCGCTAGCTCATTATTGCGACGATGGAAGCACACTTTTGAAGACATCACGGAAACATCACCCTGTTCTTGTTTCTCTGAAAAAAAGACTGAAAAAAGTAGAGTGACCCTGTGGAGAGAGGACCGGTATGGACCTCTCACCACTAACAATATACCGTGACACACGTCTCCAACATTTGTCATCTGAATTGGCACACATTGAGCAAGAATTAGTGCGAGTACACAGACTACAACAAATACAATGAACATGAGAATCAGAGGAAGACTTCCTCGATTTACAATTGAACAATATTCTTTCATTATGAAAAAATATTAAACAGTCATCGTACTCGCACCAACCCTTGAAAACAAAGATACATGATAATAATAATCCATTACAAACATTTCGAAAATTAATTCAAAAGAAAAAAAATTTTTCGAAAAAATTTCAAGATGAGCCCAAATGGATCCCCAAAAAGCCTAAGTGTGGACAAAAATTTTTAAAACATGTTTAAAAATTAATGTTACACTTACAGACAATATTAATGTATCTGGCTATGAGTAGAACTAATAGAAGACAAGGAATCACTGTCAGAAGTAACCGTTGTCAACATAAACAAAAGTGAATAAAAACTGGAAACAAAACTCCAGGCACTGAAAATATGGCCCGAAATCAGTAACCAATTTTAACACTATCCGATGTAAAACAGAGGCTTCCTGAGAAGAAACTGCAGTACATCGGATGGTAGATGAATGACTGAAATGCCTAACCACCCTAGGGTGAGGACGTAACCATGGGGAAAAACAGAATAAACATTCTGTTACCAAGCCAAAACTCCCAAGAAATTTCATTAAAAAAAATTACAAAAATTATGCCAAAAGCATGGGAGAATAGCAAAGGGGGTATAAAGGAAAGGGAGAGAGGAAACTCTGAACAAACTGTGGAAATTTCATAACAAGAATGTAACCATCAGGCCTGTGCCCCGAAATTAGGGAACATGAAATAATTTTGCATAAAAATTATAAATTACAGCCCTGAACACATCCTTCCACTGTTTCTTCCTCTCATCCTCTTATTTCATCCCTAAATCCACCATTTCTTTCATGATTTTGTGTCTGGCATCATTTTAACTGAGATTATAAGCACAGATATCAGTGAGATGTTACTGATTGAAGGGCCAAACAAAGAATGAGGATTTGGCTCTAATTTCGGTACTTCTTGAACACTGCGTATGCGCAGTGGACAAAAGTATGGAGGACCACATAGGACATCTATTTTTTGGATTTTTTTGCAAATTTTGGGGACTGGGGGGGGGGGGGGCAAAATTTGTGTTTGGCCCTACAATTTAAGAGTTAGCACCAGCTAAGTCTGGGTCATTGGTACAGTATAAAAATATATCATAGACGGAGTTGTTTAACCTGTGATTTGGAAATATGGTCTTTTGCACATCCAAACTGAGCTCTCAGTCTGATCAGATGCAGTTAAATACCGGGGCTCTGGAATTTCCGTTTCCTTTTTTAAAACAAGAGGCCCCAGGGGGCCTTAGGGCACTCACCTGACATGGTTGTCTAAATATCAAACCAGGGACTTGACTTGAATAAGCTGCATACACCCCTCCTAAGAAAAGCATATACCAACAAGATGAAGCGATTGTGCCCACACAAAACACTGGATTTTTAGTTCCTGCACTTCTACGTCCCAAAATTGAGATAAACACATAAAAAATAGTTGTTTTTTTTTATTTTTGTTCGGAAATTTTCAAAGTCCCAAACAAAATATTTTCAGACTAAATTTTTTTTTCTTCTTAAAATTTACCAAAATGCATAAAAAACCAAAAAACTAATTTCCGGATTTTGGTCCAAAAAAGTCCCCCCCCCCCCCCCCCCCCCACCCTGGACCCCAAATTTTTTGTCTTAAAACTGACCAAAGGGCATAAAAAAAACAAAAAACAAATTTCTGGATTTTGGTCCCAAATTTCTAAGTACGGATCAGGGCCCCAAATTTTCAGCCGAAATATGAACCCAGGGATTTGGCTTGAACAAATATCGAATCTCACCTCCCTAAGCATGCTGCATACCAAATATCAAAAGATTCCTATTGGTAGATCTGAAGAAGAAGATTATTAAAGAATATTCCTCATACTGCACTAATTTAAACATTTGGGCTCCCATAGAAAGCCCAAATATGGACCAGGGAATTGATTTCAATAAACATGTGAAACAATCTTCCAGAGATGTTATATGTGAAATTTGAAAGCTTTTGGAGCAGTGGTTTGAGAGAAAAGTAGTGTTAAATGTTTTTCAAATTACCCACAGTGTCAAACTAGAGGTACTGTGAGGAAGCTCACAAAGTGATACCCCCCGCGCCTGTCAGAACGGAATTATATTGCTTCATGCACATCTTCATATGGAGTTCTTCCATTGTGTAAAGTTTCATGAAAATTCTTCAAACGGTTTAGGAGTTGTGCTTATAAGGATGGACAGACGGACGGACAGGGTGATTCCTATATACCCCCTATATACCCCCTCAAACTTTGTTTGAGGGGGGGGGGGTATAAAAATGCTGACTCAGCAGTTTTTCAAAGTCTCAAAAAAGTACCCCATGATAAAAATGATAGCAATTTTTTATACCATTCCATTCTGTTGGCCCTAAGGAAGCTTCACGCCAAATAAGAATTCTCAGTGCCGTGTAGTTTTGGAGATATGGGAGTTTTAATTTTTTTCTATTTTAGCTCCTGCGGTTCCCATGGGGCGACGGGAAAAAAAATTTGTCCATAAATTAAGTACTTAAGACCCAATAAGCCCTCATATCAAATTTGGTTCAAATCTGCCTCTCGGTTTGGAAAATAGAAATTTTGGGCTTGGCGAAAATTCTTGCCCCTCCCATAACAAAGGCAAATATTGCCTGTCAAACTTCTCTTGAACAAACTTGAGTCTACACCTCAAATGGAAGATGCATACCAAATATCAAGTCTCTGCTATGGCTGGTTCATGAGAAGATGATTTTTTAAAATTTTTTGCATTTTGGCCCCACCCCCCCTCAATATGAGCAGAAACCCAATTTGAAGAAAACCTCAAATGCCCCTATATAACCGCTACTCACGTGAATTTTCATTGAACTGCAGCCAGTGGCTTGGGTGAAAATGACCCAAACACCATCTTCACGAAGTACAACGGACATGTAAGCAAACCATTTTGTTGCTTTCATGAATATTTCTATTTCATTTTACATCTCCCCAATTCGTGCTTGATATTGTCGGTATTAAATGCGAAAGAAAGACTCCCCCCTCTCCCTTTGACTTTAAAGATTGAGAGTTTTATATTTATAAAAGTTTAAACTGCAATTATGTAAACATACTTTCGAGGACACTCGTGAACAAATGATAGTTATGAAAATATTGCACCATGCAATTGTTTGTTTTGCGATATTCACCACAACACATTGAAAATACCGAGTTAATAATATAGGAATATTGCCAAAATAAGGCACTAATATGGCGTCATTAGCAAAAGAATATCGCGTAACGGTATACTTTGTTATAGGCTGTACATAAGTCAGAAAAGGGCCTTAGCTCTGCCCAAAAAATATCGGAACAAGCCTACTATCCCAACCTGTATTATGTGGTTATGAATCAATGTATAAAATTTTGTTTCATTTCGTTTAGTCAAACTAAAGTTATCGTGCAGAAACCAATATCAACATGTCTTCTAAGTCCCAAAAGGGCCATAGATCTGCCAAAAAATATAGGACCAAACCCACTATCCATCCTAACCTGTATTATGTGGTTATAAACCTATGTATAAAATTGTGTTTCATTTTATTCAAACTAAATTTATCGTCTGGAACTCATTTGTTTTGGATGAACAGACAGATGGACATGCCAGTATTTTAGGGTGGAGCATAATAAAGAAGAGGTGTGCATTCTAGATACTGCCATCAAGTTGTGGTGGCAGTGGGAGAGTGTTGCATGTCCATAACCCAGTTACCAATTATATCCTGGTTATGAAATCTGGAACCTTTTTAAAGTTATAATGCTAACAAGTTCTGAATCCATAAAAATTATTTAAAGCCAATAACTCCATAATGATCTCAATGAAACCGGCCCAGTTAAACTCACTTAAGATATTATTACAAAAGACCTGTATGGCAAATATTAGTCAAATCGGAGAACATTTGTTCAACTCATTACGTGAACAAGCTCAAAATTCGTAAAAATCAACTAATTGAAGCCCATAATTCTGTTACAAAAAATCGGAGCAGGCCAGTTTCCGAACTTGATGAGATATTATAGCATTAGACCTGTATGGCAAATATTAGTCAAATCGGAGAACGTTTGTTCAAGTTATTGCACTAACAAGTTCAATATTCATAAAATTAACTATTTAAGGCCCATATCTCATGTTGCAAAAAGAGTAAAATATCCACAACAAATAGTTCCAGAAATAGGCTATAGATAATATTCTAAATACAAACAAGCTTATTTTTGCACTTGTTTATATTTATGTATGTCTATACACAAAATTAAAGATTAAACTACAGAATTGTAATTTGTTGGACAAATTACGGGCTTTCCCAACTTTCCAATGTGAAAATGCAGACTACATATAGCAAAGCAAAGTGTTTGAAATTAACCATTTCCAAAATGATAGACAAAAAGCATCCAAAGTTGGCTAATTTTAGCATTCTCTCACAGTTCTCTTATTCACACCCTCATTTTGCTTGGGGGTTAAATCTTTCTGGACTGGGTCGGAAAGTCAGGCTCAATTAATTGGGATTAAAGAGTAAACAGTAACTTTCTTCTACAATCATTGTTGTATCTATCCATACCAAAATAATTGTTACAACAACCTTGCAATTAGAGGAAATGAGTACAGATGTTTGCAAAATTCACTGAAAATCAATTTTTTTTCTGACAGTACTATTCTTTACATGGCCAAAGCTTATGTTGTGTTAAGCCCCAAAGCATAACTTACAGCAGAGGATTTGTTCATTAGGCATCTCTACCTATAGCAAAACAAAGTGTTTAGAATTAACCCTTTCCAAAATGACTGGAAGATGCAACCACAGTTAGCTAATTTTGGCATTTTCGGATGGTACTCTTACCCTCATTTGCTTGAGGGTGAAAGATGAGATTAAAAACTAAACAGTAACATTCTTCTGCAAGCATTGTTGCATCTAGGCATAGAAAAATAATTGTTACAACAACCTCGCAATTGTGAGAAATTTGCTCTTGAAGTTAGTAAATCTTGAAGATAAAATGATATATTCATATCATTTGTGGCCAATGGGGGTTAATTTTTGAAATATTTGTGTGGTGATTTTAGTGTATCATATTATGCTCTTAATGTGTGAACATCAATCATAGACTGAGTGTCTGAAAAGAGACATGGACTGATCTTGAATGTTGGTATTTGAATGAGCATGTTTAAGTTGAGGGTACTCCAATTCAAGGCCTGACAACTGGGTGAGGGTTAAAACTTGGAATAAAACATATAACAGCGAAATTTGCCCTTGAAGTTAGTAAATCTTGAAGATAAAATAATATATTCATATCATTTGTGGCCAATAGGGGTTAATTTTGAAATATTTGTGTGGTGATTTTAGTGTATCATATTATGCTCTTAATGTGTGAACATCAAACACAGACTGAGTATCTGAAAAGAGACATGGAATAATGTTGTATTTGAATGAACATGTTCAAGTTGAGGGTATTCCAATTCAAGGCCTGACAGCTGGGTGAGGGTTAAAACTTGGAATAAAACATATAATAGCCAAATTGTTCTTGAATAACAGTTAGATAATTGCCAAAAATGAAAAGTGGACAGAAATTGCGCATGGGTTAATGGTGAAAAGGCGGTAATTTGGCTAATTTGACATTAAAATTGAACATACAGCAGTGTCGCTCATACGCCCACTCAGTCCAAGCCAGTGAAGGCAGACACACAAAATCTTCAGAAGTTGTTCTACTATCCCTGCTCGACACGACAGTATCTTTGTCGAGTGGCGTGATCTCGTTGGAACAACGTGAAACGCGTGGAAACCGCGGGGATGATTCGTTCCTACTCTATTCCCAATGCAATGCCGTTTCCATTCACTATTTACCTATCACCGGTCCAGTTTGGCATTATTTCTGTCTATTTGATGAACTGTTCAGCTTTAAATATTCGCACATTCATATGGGACAGAAAGGCTTGAGTTAAAACTGCTTATTTTAGACCGTCCTGCCAGAAACTGACAACTCACCCGGTGGCGAAAAAACCGTCATCTGGCTAATTTGACATTCAAATTGAATAGATACAATGTCGGATATACGCCAATTATGTCCCGACCATGCAAGGCAGCAACTTGAAATTCTAAGAATGTTTTCTACTGTCCCTGCCCGACAGTTTAGTATCTTTGTCAAGTGGTGAGATCGCGTGGAAACATAAATTTTATAGTGAATTTCCTTTCTTATTATACCTACCGCAATTGTTTACTACAGGCTTGCACCTAACTCAGATAAAATACTCTCTATTTTAATCTTTCCCAAGAGATTTGGGAAAGAAAAGTGGTGTAAAAACACCACAAAAAAATAAGCCCAAACTGGGTCGAGCACCACTGGTGCACACCCAGTAAGGGACGCTCTTCTCTTAGTGCAATTCCACGACTTCCCTTAACCAGTGTGCAAGCAGCCATCAAAACCATTCTTCTGAGTCCGCCAACATAGGAGGTATGTGATCAGCGGGGAGGAAGGATTCTTACCCGAATAAGAAGACGGGAGGGCCTCCATGTAAACAATTGCGGTAGGTATAATAAGAAAAGAAATTTACTATAAAATTTATATTTCTTATCAACCTACCTTACAACTGTTTACTACAGTCTGAATAGACAATAGTATGGAGGGAATTACATAACCAACCCACACATAACTCAACTGCACTGGAACCGTGGACAGAGGAAGAGATCCCTAGGCCTATCAAACCATAGCATCACAAACATTAGTAAAAGACAATGAAAGATGAGGCGTATGGTGAAGTGTGACGCACAGACAGAAAGGGCAGTAACAGCACGGAGCTGGAACTGACCCTGTAAAAAGCTGAATGGCTGGAATAGACAACAGCCTGAGCCGAAGAAAGAGGGCCTGAAGGGCAAAGGTCCTCTGTCGGCTCCTGCAACTGTCGCAGATAAATGGAGAAGGTAGCATTTCTCCAGTAGGTTGCCAGTATAACATCCGACAACATGACAGAGTTAGTAAAAGCCCTGAGGGGAAGACAATGCACGCACCTCGTGGCAGAAAAAACAATTGGTAATACAATCACCAGTAGCTAGACGAGCAGAAGCTGCACGAATAGCAAGACAAATCCATCGAAAAATGGATGCAGGAGAGATCTGGCATGTGAGAAAACGCATATCCATCCAGGATAAAGGCGCAAACGCAACCCCCCCCCCCCCCCCAAGCAGAGCAGCGCCCAAGAAAGTGTCCATCTTGGAGTAAACTGCAGTCCTAGGCCTTTTCAAGGAAAAGAGCTGAACAAGCTTGGAGAGGCAAGGATGAGTGTCGAAACAATGCGGTACCACATATGAAAAAGGTCTCCGAAGCATGGACGTGTACCCATTGCTGGAGACCCCCAGAAACAAACATATACCAGAAACTCCGCAATCGGTGTGATCGAAGAAGTGTCAGAAGCAACAGAGTGATTGCACACCATCAACAGAGGAACCTTCGACTGAGCCACAGAGGCTCAACCAGTGGAGTGAGTGCCTCCTTGAAGAAGAAAAGCAACTCCACTGCTTGTCTCTAAAAACCACTACGGGGGAGACAGGACCCGATAAAAGACATGCGTGAAGGCACAATGAAGTCGGGTTAACTTGAAACCTCCTCGGGCGACTTTGGCAAAGAAAGTCGCGACGTAGAGGGAGACATGCCGGAACCGCTGTTAACAGAGAGCTGAGCAGATTGATCCACACCCACCGAGGCGACAGGGGTGTGATCAAAAGGATTCGACGACTGCAGGTTCATATCTGGGCTAGAACCTGAGGCAGAATCGAACCGGCAGGAAGGCGTAGCCGACAAGACCATCCTAAAGGAGGGCCAGAGAGGCCACGTCGAAAGCCAGAGCATCTGGACATGGGGACACGAAAGTGTCCACCTGATGGTTCCAACGAGTTGCAAAGAGATCGATGGAACACCGCCATGTGGACATCCACTCGGTGGAAAAGAACCTGCCCCGTTGGGACAGGGAGTCGGCTAAGACGTTCAGACGACCAGGAATGTGATGAACAACCACCCCGGCATTGACATCCTGAGCGAGCAGTAGAAGATCCCGAGCCAATTCGTACATTGGAACCGAGTGCGTGTCGCCCTGGTTCCGAATGAAAGCAACCACTGTCGAATTGTCGGACAACAGAAGGACCTGACGATTCGACAGGTGAGGGATCCACTGCCTGAAACTCAGAAGAAGAGCAAGAAGCTCCTTCTGGTTGATGTGTAGAGATGCCCGATCCTGGTCCCACATCCCGTGAAAGGAAAGACCTAGAGGATCCAACGTCGCACCCCATCCGAGATCGCTGGCATCTGCCGTCAGAATGTGATCGGACGTGGGTAAGTCCAACGGGATACCCCGCGTGACCCACTGAACATTCGTCCAGTGGAGAAGGTGAGGATGAAGAGATTCTGGAACTGAAGCACGAGATCCAGAGAATCGACATTCAGCCACCAAAGACTGAGCAGAAAGTGTTGGAGAGGTCTGACATGCAGCCGACCTAGAGAATGAGATCTGTAACCGAACCGCAGAGACCGAGCAGCTGGAGAAAACCCTGTGCTGTCGCGGATGTGGACTGGGACAGAGTCAGAGCAAAAGCTGAGAGAATCACAGCCCTGGCCTTGGAAACCGCCACCATACTGAAATGAGTGTGGAAGGCCATCCCCAGATGACAAAACGACTTGAGAAGAGACCAGATCTGACTTCTCCTCATTGACTCTGAATCTTAGCGACGTGAGCAAGCTCAACAGAGTGTCGACATCCAACTCCAGTAAAGCAGCGTTGGAATGCCTCTGGAGGATATCATCTAGATATGCCGAAGTAGTCACCCTTTACTGTGTGCGATGGAATGCTATCACATGCGACATCAGTTGGGTGAAGGCCCAAGGAGCCAGGTTGAGGCCGGAAGGCATGGCCTTCAACTGGTGAACTCGCCCCAGAAAAGCGAACCTGAGATACTTCCGCGACACCCGATGAATCGGAACGTGAAAGTAAGTGTCTCGCAGGTCGATGCTGGCAGCGAAATCTCCCTGGTGAATGGAACGGAGGAGCGACCTGAAAAGTCTCCATGCTGAACTTGGGAGCAATGATAGACTGGTTCAGGATACTCAGATCGATAACCGGTCGGAGTCGGCCGTCCCTCTTTGGCACCAAGAACAGGCGGGAATAAAACCCCACTGACTGAATGTTCTTGACGACCTCGATCGCCCCCTTGGCCAGGAGACTGTCTATCTCCGTGGACAAAAGCTCCCGACGTAAAACGTCTGAAGGAACTGTGGTTGGAAGAGGAACTCTGGACAGAGTGGGGTGCCTTTGGGAGGATATTCGCAGCCCGGACCGAACAACATCTAACACCCAAGGATCGGATGTGATGGTGGCCCAATGGTCTGTGAACTCTGCTACCCTTCCTCCAACCTGGGACGAATCAAGGTGAGGACCTTCAGTTCGAGCCCTGACGAGGCCCGCGAGAGGAGAAACCACCTCCTCTACTGAATGAAGAATCCTGAGACTTCCCTCTAGCCTGCCGACGCTTACCCTTACCCCGTGAGTAAGATGTAGAAGCAGTGGCAGAGGGATCAGCCCTTTACTTCGCAGAGGAAGCAGAAGGGTACTTGTTAGGCTTTGAATGGTCCCTGCCTCCCCTAGAAGGCTGATCAAGCTGATGAAGCAGCAGCTGATCTTTGGAATGATGTAGGACGTCATCCCGGACCGTCGAAACGGAACCCATGGAACAGTAGCGGACCTGCCAAAGAAGCAGATCGAAGAGCAGCGTGCTGCCCCTCAGGAAGGGATCGGCCTGTGTCCAGCACAGGGTCCCTTCGAACTAGTTCCAAATTAGCCGTGTCACAGGCATGCGTGTGAGTAAGATGCATGAGCGCCTTGGACAGCACACGCAAAGGAGCCTGTACATTGTCAAACCTATCTGGAGGCAGATAGGCAGCTAAGGCAGAGACGACGTGATCGGAGAGAGAAAGCATACCCAGCATTTCTCTCGATAAGCCCAACATGGACTCCAGAGTCGTCATAGGAATGACGGCAGACTTGGGCTTGGAAAGCCTGACGGAATTGGAGTCCTGATCCAAAACTGTCAAGGTCTGGCAGACTGACGGATTGGCAAAATTGTAGTAACGATAATGCACCGGAGGCAAAAAGGTGTCAACCCTGGTGAAGAATGGAGCCTTCATAGCCTTGGAACTCAGCTTTGAGTCCAAGGCTGAAAATGCTTCAACCACCTGTACTGACTGGCATGGTCGAAGACGCCCAGAAGCAGGTTGCTCCACAGGCTGTAGGTGCGCGACCGATGATCGCGGCCTGGCTGACACTGTCGGCTGGTTTGATGGTTTGAGATCCGGAAGGAACCCAAACACAAAGTCAAGAGCTGCCCCCAAGTCAGAAGACTGCTGACTCTCGACATCAGGGATGTCTGACTCCTCCCCGGAGTCGGAAGATACACAGCTCATCGTGGGCAAACCAGCCGACGCCTCCCATGGTGTAGGCACACCAGAGGGATCAGAAAGCGTCCCGTTTCCAATCCTGGGAGGCGGCGCCATAGGGGGTGCCTGGAAACCACTCGCAGCCTCGCTGAAAGCAACGGGAAGGCTCTTGGACAGAACCTGAGTAAGGAGAGGGCCTCCCTAAGCTCACTGCCCGTACCGGCCGGTTCGACATAGGGACGAACCAGCAAAGTGGCTTCACACCTGACCCTCTTAACCAGTGAAGGGTCATGATCCTCCAATACACCCGAAGCAGGGCACCGGCGGCAGCCGAAGCATCTGAGGGCAGACGTGGGTAGGGGTATGACACACCCCGAGGATCAACATAGCGGGAACTCAGGAGAGTTGCCGCGGATCTCTGCGGAGCAGAAGGTCCAGAATGCACAGAAGGCGTTGGTCCCGCAAAACTGGCCGTGTGACCAAAATGAGTGACGGAAAATGCCAATGACAAAACTGTGGTACTCGACGGCGCAGAGACCAGTAGAGGGTTCGGCCGGCAGCCACTTCCAACTTCACCGAGTTGAAGTCAGGGAAGGCTGAGGCCGATACCCCACGTCTACACTACCAGACACCGCTGCAGACTGCTGTGCTCAACAGCTGAGAGGACACAGCAGGGGGTTCAGTCGGCAGCCACTTCCGACTTCGCCAAGTTGAAGTCGGGGAAGGCTGAGGCCGATACCCCACAACCACACTACAGACATCCCTGCAGACCCTTGCAGGGATAAGCCGAGGCCGGCTAAAAATGGTGCCCGATGACGTTGTAGACAGAACAGCAGTAGCAGCAGATATGACGGGAGCTGTTGGAACTGGCAGAAAAGGGGAGAGAGCCACCTAGCTCGGCCTCCAAAGGAGTTACAACCCTAGTGACAGCCTCAGATGTTGACTGGAGAGGGCGCAGAGTCCTGGAACCAGGCATCTCTTCACCAGAAAACCAACAGCTCCCGCAGTATCCACCACGGAAAAAAAACCCTGCACATCCCCCACGGATGGGGAATAACTCTCACCAGACATGGTCGAGTTGGGAGGCCCCGAAACGACAGTGTTCACCACCCAACGCAGGTGCGGGAGGAGAAACACATGCCCCACGAAGGGGGTATAACTCACACCAGACGTGGTCGAGTCGGGAGGCCCCGAAATGACAGCGTTTCCCCCGCGGGTGCGGGAGGAGCTGCACATCCCCCACGGAGGGGGCATAACTCACACCAGACGTGGTCGAGTCTGGAGGCCCTGAAACGACAGCGTTCCACACCCACCGCAGGTGAGGGAGGAACAGCCACGAGAACGCACCAAAGGCGAGGGCAAAAGGAATTGCCCTAAAGGAACCGAACTGGAAATAACAGAGGTGAGAGCAGTAAAAGAAAAAGGTGAACTCAACAGAAACAGGAAGTAGAAGAACACCCTCAACTACGAGAGAAGGCGGCAGAAAAAAAACGGTGGGTACACAACAGAACCCAGACGGCCGACAGGGACCGAAAATACAGAAATTCAGCCCTCAACAGAGTGAAGAAATCCTGTCTAGACAGTCCCTCATTGACACCTAACACCAATAACAATAAAAATTTATCAAAATTTCATTGTCGAACCGCGTTGACACGATGTCGAAAAAACATTGGCGAAAACGGAATATATAAATAATATACAATGAGAATGTGGTTGAAAATATTAATGAGAATATATAAAACACAGTCCTGTTATTATACGATCTACAAATCCATAATCCAGTCACAGGAAAACCATCATTGACGAGTTGAATTATCACTGTATCATAATGCAAAGATGGCAACACGTCAACCACATTGCACGGACAAAAGAAGAATGGTTTTGATGACTGCTTGCGCACTGGTTAACGGAAGTCGTGGAATTGTACTAAGAGAAGAGCGTCTCTTACTGGGTGTGCGCCGATGGCGCTCGACCCAGTTTTGGCTTATTTTTTCGTGGTGTTTTTACATCACTTTTCTTTCCCAAATCGCTTGGGAAAGATTAAAATAGAGAGTATTTTATCCGAGTTAGGTTCTTCCACTGTAGTGCAAGCCTGTAGTAAACAATTGTAAGGTAGGTTGACAAGAAATGCCATGGATCAGGTGGAAACCGAGGACATGATTCGTCCCTACTTTATTCTCAATTCAATGACTTTTCCATTCATTATTTACCTGTCACCGGCTGAGTTAGGCATTATATCTGTCTATTTGATGAACTTTTCAACCTTAACTATTTGCGGCTTCATGTAGCACCACTGCACGGTTATCAATATATTCAGAGGTTGATTTTACAAAAATAACAATTATTCCGACTATACCCACATGGGAACTCCTAAATATGCCAAGGGTTAAACTTTTGATAATGACGTATAAAACAGAAGTTGTGATGCTATGCTTGCTGCATGCAGGCATAGAAAACATTCAGTGCTCAATGAATTATGAATAGAGTAAATTGTCACTTGAACCTACGAAATTCTGAAAAAATTAGAGTTTTTTTCGACGGCACCTATCGTTATGCATCTGAGACAGGAATTGCGTTAAACTTTACAGCAACCTTATAACAGAAAATATTCTTGGAATTGATCTGTGAATCCAAAATTCGAAAGCATTTTTGGATATTCTATTCCAAACTACCACTGCACGCTTATCAATATTCAGTGATTTTATGAAAATGTCAATACGGCCTCTAGCCTGAGCCATATAGAAGTTGTGTACAAACAAGAGGCCCCACGGGGCCTGAAGCGCTCATCTTGTACAGAACACAATTTAAACCAAGTCCAAGAATGAGTCTACATTAAGCAAGCCATCTCCATAGGCTACACTGTCAATCCTTGAGTCCCTCAGGAGTGACAAAAATAATATAGGCATCATGCCTTTTCTTCAGTTGATCATAAGTAAAATGTAGAGCTCCCCTATGAAGCCCCTTGATACAACCTATGTGGATTAATCTTAGTACCTGTAGAGGGTACTGAATACAAAATTTTTAATTCTTCAGCAAAATGGCCAATTCCGGCTCCCATAGAGAGCCCAAATATTAACCCAGGCTCTTGATTTGAACACAGTTAAATCTGACTTCCCTAGAGATGTTGTGTACCGAATATGAAAGCATTCTGACTGTTGGATCTGAAGAAGAGAAATTGTAAAGAAATTTCTTCGAATTGCACTAAGTTCAAATTTGGGCTACCATAGCGAGCCCAAATATTGACCTATGGATCCGATTTGAACAAACTTGAATCTGACCCCCCTAGAGATGTTGTATACCAAATGTGAAAGCATTCTGACAAGTGAATCTGAAGAAGATGATTTTTGAAGAAATTCCCTCATATTGTACTAAGTTAAATTTCATGTTCCCATATGGAGCCCAAATATTAACCTAGGCACTCGAATTGAACAACCTGGAATCTGACCTCCCTAGAGATGTTGTATACCAAATATAAAAGCATTCCGACTGGTGGATCTGAAGAAGAAGATTTTTAAAGAAATTTTCTCATATTGCACTAAGTAAAAATTTGGGCTACCATAGTGAGCCCAAATATATACTTAGGGATCTGATTTGAACAAACTTGAATCTGACCCCCATAGAGATGTTGCATACCAAATATCAAAGCATTCTGACTGATGGATCTGAAGAAGAAGATTTTTTAAAATTACCCTCCATATTGAACAAAGATAAAATTTGGGCTTCCATAGGAAGCCCAAATATTAACCTAGGGACTTGGTTTGAACAATCTAGAATCTGACCCTCATAACAATGATGTATACCAAATATTAAAAGATTCTGAATGGTGGTTCTGAAGAAGAAGATTTTTAAAGAATATTCCCCATATTACCCTATGTTAAAACTTCGGGCTCCTGTAGAGAGCCCAAATATGAACCAATGAGCTTTATTTCAACAAACTTTCATCTGACCCCCCTATGAATGCCGTATACCAAATATCAAAAGATTCTGATGATTGGTTCTGGAGAAAAGATTTCTTAAAATTTTTGCAAATATGCTGACTCAGCATTTTTTCGATGCCCATTACAGAACACCCTAACATAACTGATAGCATTTTTTTTTACCATTCAATTCTACTGGTCATAAGGATACTTCATACCAAATAAAAGCTCTCTGTTCCGTGGGGTTTTGGGAAATATGGGCGTTTGAAAATATTTCTATTTTTAGCGCCCAGAGTTCCCATGGGGATGTGGGAATTTTTTTTTTGCATGGGTCAAGTACTTATGACCCAAAACTACCACAAACCAAATTTGGTTCATACCGGACCATCGGTTCAGAAAATAGAAATTTTGGGTGGGGCCAAAAATCTTACCCCTCCTATTACAAAGCCAAATATTACTTCACGAACTTCGTTTGAACAAACTTGATTCTACACCTCATATGGAAGCTCCATAGCAAATATCAAGTCATTGTACACACTGGTTCTTGAGAAGAAGATTTTTAAAATATTTTGAGTAATTTTCCCCCACTCCCTCCCTATGGGGCTGGGCATGCTGAGTTGAACAAAAATGAAATGCCCCTTTGGGACCATCACTCACACAAACTTTCACTTGAATTGGCCCAGTGGCTTTGGAGGAGAAGACCAAAACATGGTGTTGACAGACGACGGATGCCGGACGACGGACGGCAAGCGATGAGATTAGCTCAGCTTGACTTTGTCAAGATGAGCTAAAAACTGATTAGACCTAATTTCGGTACAAAATGGCCACTGGCAGCCATCTTGAATTTTGGACTGCACTCAGAAACACTTGTTCTCGTCCCACAGTGATAACAGAGGTACCCAAAAAGTTTTGTGAAGATCGGTTGATAAATACAGCCTCTAGCCCAAGCCATATTGACATGTGTACTTACTGTGTGTAAGTAGCACTGAAAAAATCAAAGTTCATCTAATTTGCATAATTTTTGCATGAGAAAAAAACCTGTATTATATGTGATGTATCCCATGGTACTAAACATTCATACAAAAAATTATACAAATCAGAGCTTTCATGTGGAAGTTCTGCGCAAAAATCTGATTGCCCCTAATTTTGTACAAAATGGCTGCCATCGGCCATCTTGAATTTCGGACCAGACCCAAAAACACTCGTTCTCGTCCCACAGTGATACCAAAGGTACCCAAGAAGTTTCGTAAAGATCGGTTTATAAATACGGCCTCTAGCCCGAGCCGTATTGGCATTTGCACTTACAGTGCTGAAAGTAACACTAAATACATCAAAGTTAGTCTAATTTGCATAATTCACGTACGAGAAAAAAACCTGTATTATATGTGATGTATCCCATGGTACTAAACATTCATACAAAAAATTATTCAAATCAGCACTTTCATATGGAAGTTCTGTACAAAAAACAGATTTCTGCATCGTCGGTACAAAATGGCGGCTGGCGGCCAACTTGAATTTCGGATCAGACCCCAAAACACTCGTTCTTGTCCCACAGTCATAACAAAGATACCCAAGAAGTTTCGTTAAGATCGGTTCATAAATACGGCCTCTAGCCTGAGCTGTATTGAATTGTTGACGGACAGACAGACAACTGGCCATGGCATAAGCTCAAATTTGGCTTCGTCGAAGTTGAGCTAAAAATTGGAGCTTTTTTGGACGGTACCTACTTTTATGCAACCAGAATGGGATAGGGTTAAACTTTACAACCAAACTTACAACAGCAAATATGCTCGGTAGTCAATTGTGAATATGTACATGAAAAATGTTTGAAATTAACCGTTTCCAAAATGATAGAAAAAGCAACCAAAGATGGCTAATTTTGGCATTTTCAAATGGTACTCTTATTCTCGCCCCCATTGTGCTTGAGGGTTAAATCTGAGATTAAGAAGTAAACAGTAACTTTCTTCCACAATCATTGTTGCATCTAGCCATACCAAAATAATTATTACAACTGCCTTGAAATGAGAGAAATTTGCCCTTGAAGTTGGCAAAAATAACAATTATTCCGACAGTACCCTTATGGGAAGTCTTAAATCTGCCAAGGGTTAAACTTTTAATAATAACATATAGAACAAAATTTGTCATACTTTGACTGCCGCAAGCAGCTAAGTTTAAACCATCTAGAGATCTAGTATACACAGTGATGGGTACAGTTCAAGTCAAAATGACTTGATTAAAGGGATGTTGAACAGCTTGTTAATTTTTCTTGCATTACATTACTACTTTGCTATTTATTAACAAAAGGATTTCACAGAGAGTTTCCCGGACGGTATTTATTTATTGGTGTTTGCGGTCATATACTTATCCCCAATGGCTAATCGTGACAGTTTTACGGGTGGGGGAAGTTGGAGGGCAGGGTACCAGCGGTTGAAGACATTTGCACCATTGACATGCAGTACGCCTTAGTACATGACATCATCTTGCCCCCATGTTGGCAACCGGGATAATGTGCCTTGCCCAAGGACATTACGTGGGTTGTCCCAGATAGGGATCAAACTCGGGACCTCTATCATAGAAGTCAAACAGTCTACCACTGAGAAAATGTGCTTTCTTTCCTGGCGGTATTCATATTTGTATGGCCAAACTGGTGTTGGATAACACGGAACACCAAAACATATAACACAAAATTTGTTCCCCATTGATTTTTGAAAGCAGTTATGGAAAGCTCAAAGAGCTCTTTCCTTTTTGTTTTTGGACAAGTGAGTATTCACTCAAAGTCATTTTTTGCAGACAGTGCTATTTTTAAGTGGCCAAAGCACATGTTTCATTAAGTCCCAGAACATAACTAAAGCCGGATTTATTGATTAAACATCTCTGCATATAGCAAAGCAAAGTGTCTCAAATTAACCCATTCCAAAATGTAGTAGAGAGTAACCCAAGTTGGATAATTTGGGTATTTCCAAATGGTACACTTATTCTCACTCTCATTGTGCTTGAGGGTTAAATCTGAGATTGAAAAGGTATACCAATCTTATTCAGGGAAGGTGAGTACAGAAAAGTACGAAATTAATCAGAAAATGAATTTTGTCTGACGGTACTAATATTTGTACGAGCAAAACTGGTACTCAATTTATTAGGTTTTAACGACACATTAACAGCCACGGTCATATTATGTCGGTGACAGTTGTATGGGTATAGGAAGCCGGCGTACCCAGAGAGAACCACCGAGCAATGACGAGCAGCTGCCAGCTACCCAACATAGTGCTTCCGCACTGTAGCACAGGTAGGGTTAGATTGACTGAAGACATGCGCACCATCGATGTGCAGTATGCCTTAGTACACGGCATCATGGTGCCCCCATGTGGACAGTCGGGATGAAGTGATCGGGACATAATTGGAATATATCCGACAGATACAATGTCGGATATATTCCAATTATGTCCCGATCATGCAAGGCAGCAACTTGAAATTCTCAGAATGTTTCCTACTGTCCCTGCTCGACAGTTTAGTATCTTTGTCAAGTGCCGAGACCGCATAGAAATACCGTGGATCAGGTGGAAACTGAGTGCACGATTCGTCCCTACTTTATTCTCAACTCAACGACTTTTCCATTCATTATTTACCTGTCACCGGCTGAGTTAGGTATTATATTTGTCTATTTGATGAACTTTTCAACCTTAACTATTTGCGGCTTCATGTAGCACCACTGAAAGGCCACCGCAGGGATTGATTTTACGAAAATAACAATTATTCCGACTATACCCACATGGGAACTCCTAAATATGCCAAGGGTTAAACTTTTGATAATGACGTATAAAACAGAAGTTGTCATGCTATGCTTGCTGCATGCAGAAAACATTCAGCGCTCAATGAATAAGGAATGGAGTAAATTGTCACTTAAACCTACGAAATTCTGAAAAAATGAGTTTTTTTCGACGACATCTACCATTATGCATCGGAGACAGGGATTGCGTTAAATTTTACAGCAACCTCATAACAGAAAATATTCTTGGAATTGAACTGTGAATCCGAATTTCGAAAGCATTTTCGGATATTCTATTCCAAACTACCACTGCACGCTTATCAATATTCAGTGATTTTATGAAAGTTAAAATTATTCCGACCATACCCATATGGGCAGTCTCGAATCTGCCAACGGTTAAACTTTTAATAATGACATATAAAACAAAAGTTGTCATATTATGACTGCTGCATACAGCCATAGAAAACGTTCAGCACTCAATCAATTAGGAAGGGAGTAAATCGTCACTTAATCTTACCAAATTCTGAAAACGAGAGTTTTTTGGACTGCACCTATCTTTATGCAAACAGAACGAGCATAGGGTTAAACTTTACAACCAAACTTACAACAGCAAATATGCTCGGTAGGCAATTGTAAATACGAACATGTAAATCATTTTTTGATATTCCTTTCGAAAATGGAAGAAAAGTGCGCTCCAAATTAGCCAGTTTTATGAAGAATTTTAGGGCACTCAAATTCAAGGCCCGAAAACTGGGTGAAAGTTAAAACATTGAATAAAATATATAACAGCAAAATTGTTCTTGGATGAAGGCCCAATCCTCTCATGGAAAAGGTTTTCAGACAATATGGCTCCAGTGCTGAGAAAGTGCATGTAAACGTTGGCGAAAATAACAATTATTCTGACAGTACCCTTATGGGAAGTCTCAAATCTGCCAAGGGTTAAACTTTTAATAATAACATATAGAACAAAATTTGTTATACTTTGACTGCTGCAAGCAGCTATAGAAAACATTCAGAGCTCAAGCAATTAAAAATGGAGTAAATCGCCACCTAAATTTACTAAATTCTGGAAAAGTTAAAAAATTTATAGTAATTTCTATATTTTTTATACTTACCAATGACCCAGACATAGCTGGTGCTAACTCTTAAAATAGAGGGCCAAACACAAATTTTGCCCCTCAATCCCCAAAATTTGCATCTAAAACCAAAGAAAACATGTCCTGAGTGGCCCTCCACACTTCACCTCTACTGCGCATGCGCAGTGTCAAGGACGTTCCGAAATTGGCGCCATTAATCATTCTAATAACCAGTGCCTGGTAAGCGCTATGTACTCAGCGGGGAGGCAAGAGTTCCCAACTCCTGGGAGGGCCATCCCCGTCTGGGTCATTGGTAAGTATAAAAAATATAGAAATTACTATAAATTTTTTAACATTTTTATACTGTACCAATGACCCAGACATAGCTGAATAGTAAAAAGGCTGGAGGGCCAAGGACATAGAGCAAGATGGAATACGCTCAATAATATAAAATAGAGTCATCCCCTCTAGGGAAAAAGAAGTAATAGGCCTTACATGTATCTTTCTTATTTATGATAAATTAGAAAGATACAACACCTTCCAAAATTGAGCATCATACATCCATGTACTCTATTAATATCCAATATAATCCTTATACTAATAATTTTTAAAGTAAGCCAATAAATAAAGTAAGTCTAGAGAATAGAGACTCTTATACTCCTTAAAAGTGTCTGAGGATTGCATAATCATGTCCGTTGACACATGCAATATTCAAAAGCTATACTTTAAAAACTAAGACTTGAATGAATTTTTAAAACATAAACTTCTCACTAAACAACCATCCCAATAACAGCTCAGAATTACTAACTCCGGAGGAGGTATCCCCTTGTTTTCATAGTAAAACAGGTGACCCAAGGGAACACCCCCCCCCCCCCCCCCCCCCCCCCCCCCCGCCTTTTTCTTGCCCTGGGTCAAATAGCCCAGAGCGAAGAGGGCAGCAGAACGGAGTCACTGCCGAAACAGACAGCCTACCTAGCTATAGTAGCAACTGTTAAGTGAATGACATTCTGAGCAGTAGATAACAGACCTAACAATAGAGGCCTCCAGAAATGGACTCGATATTTCTGAGATAAAAATTCATGAATGTGGATGGCTGAGCGCAACGAGCAGCCTTCAAAAATCTATAATAGCGACACTATTAATGTAAGCCCAAGATGTAGAAGAACTCTTACTTCATGAGCCGAAATCTTAAGCACAACTGCTGAGTCAATGATATACCATAAGCAGTACCGATAGTTAATAGAATCCATTATCAATAGAATGGAGCGTAACGTCCTTCTATTAGGCATCAAAGACAAAAGAAGCTTACGCCCGTAGTAATAAACAGATATCTGTTTATAAATACATAAACTCTAACCGGAGAGAGTAAAGGCCTATGCCCGTACGAAGACGGAAGGACCTTAATAACAATAGGTTCCGGATATTAGGAGCCTAACTCTTATGCAAAAATCCAACCTAAATAGTAAAGGAAGCAGTGATTCCGAAACTACGAAAGTGAAAATCATCCATCGATAGTGCATGAAACTCACTGACTCTTCAGTAAAAGAGAAGCCAACAGAATTACTGTCTAAAAGGTCAGAATTTGAAAACTACTGTTTCCAGAGGCTCAAATGATTACTTAGCTAAATAAGAACCGAAGTTAAATTCCATATAGGAATTTAATCTAAAGATTTTAAGTCTATTTATCAAAAAGTTACTAACTGACTTAGATAAAGAGACATAAGACTCAATTGTAAACTATCCTAGAGTGCATAGGTATGAGGTAACATAAACCTATAACTTTAATAATAACAGGCTGCAGTAGATCTTGTCAAACAAGTATACTAAAAAGTTGCAATGAGTAGTATGGAGGGATCAACAATATGAATATAATGATCCCTACACCAACGATGGAAGAGCCTCCACTTTAGCCGCATAGAATAGCGAAGAAGAGGATCTCCTATAGTAAGAAATCGCGTCCAAAGCTCGTCCAGTACAATGCTTACAATGCAATACGGACCACACAACGGAATACGTGAAGGTTGCGACCTTGCGGGTTGTGATAAAGATGACACGATTTACCCAGCGAAAAAAGATCCTCTCATTGAGGAAGATTTCACGTTAAGTCCCACAGTAGACAACAGAGTAAATTACCCATGGTCTCTGTGAAGATAGAGATGCTATCAACAGAAATGTATTGTGGTTGTTTATCTTAGCAATACCTGCTGAAACAACAGCACCGGAGGATACGCGTATCCTATCATTCCGTCCTATAGATCAATAGAGCGTTAACAACATTAGCTCAGAGATCCGAACAAGCCAACACATACGTCTGCAATTGATAAGCAAGCTGTGTCGTAAATAAATCATCATTGGGCGCTCCCATAGATAGCAAATCTGATTGAATACTTGTTTGTTGAGAGTCCATTCTGACTGCAACAAGCGACCCCTAAGTGAACGGGAGTCCGGTAAAACAATCAGACGACCCGGAATATGACGGACCGAAACAGAACTTGGTGTACTATAACCAACAGACGGATTCTTTCCATTAAATTGAATAACGGAAACGAATGAGTGCCTCCCTGGTTCTGGAGATACGCCACTACTGTCGAATTAACGGACAGGATTTGGTCATGCGTTTCTGAATAATGTTCATGCAATGACATAAAGCAAGCCTAAAAAACATTATTCCGCGGAAGATAATTGGTTGCTAAGAGACTGCGGAACCCAAAGACCCTGGCACTTCGAATCCGTTGGGATCAATATTATATCCCAATCTGTTTGACTGGCAACCGTCATAACTGCAACACTCGGGTCCGGCAACTGCAGTGGCACTCTCTGAGTCAACCACCGAATGTTGCCCCAGTCTGAATCTCTTGTAACACTAGATAGACAAGAGAACGTGTAAATCGAGCAATTCATGGATTGCTGAAAAGTTGCCGTCGAAGAGAAGCTTCTCCGAGAACGAAGCGACTCTGAGAGAGTTCTTAACCTTACTATCCATGCGCGTGGATGTAGCTAGGGCTGCGTCACGTCTAACCAACTCCAATCAGCCACTGAAGGGCGGAGTTATACGTGAACAAACTACTGCCCTCAAAAGAAATCAGATTGAGAATAAAATCCCGTAAATCTTTTCTTGAAGACGTAATGATAACGCCTCAGTAAGGTGGATTACGTATGATAAAGCGTCTAAGTTAAGTCTACTAGACATCATTGTCGTTTCCAACATTGAGGTTGGAAAAGACATAGACGGCGAAAAAGAATATTTCCAGTCTTTAACCACACCGTCTAGACGCATATGAACTCTCGGTATGCCCTGCTCTGCCAAAATAAACTATTCGTATAAATGATAAAACGGCAGAAAAGAGCAACGCGGACAAGAAACTAAACTATCATGCTTGGAAGCAGGCTTGTATGCATATATAGCGTCGAAAAATAAAACACATGTTGTAATGAAATTATTGGACTGCGTCGGTAAGTCAGGGACAATGTCCCTGAACCGATCCAAAATTCCGAGTCCAATGACGCTATAAGTCTCTTATCCAACATCGCAGCAATGTAGTCCGAAATAACAATCACTGGAAGATAATGCCAGAAGATATAAATGGCAACTTCCGATACTACGAAAGGGAAAACTCGAAATCTTTCGAATCCCTTTCGCCATCCTGTCGGACCCTATAAAGCATTCGGTCGTCCGTACCTGATGCAACCGCGGACCGCACCGACCCAGCGCCGTCGGATAATTCCTGATTCGACCAAGAAATTGTCGATTGCTGGGATGCTGCGAAACAACTGTGCTAACTCGGATAGCACGTCCGTCACTGAGGCCTAAGGAGAAGCGGTCCTACAATGCATTGCCGCTGGAAGCTCCGTGATCGTTAGCCCGTGCATACTACCAATATGCGAGCGGAGTGTATAGGCCTCGTGTCCCTTGGCTACCGGATGGCGTGACCTATTCGCCGTGGAATCACTGAATGACGAAACTGATCGGATACTCGAGGTCACGTAGCCAATGTGCGGTCGTGTGCCCTGCTGTGAGGATGAGGAAGCATTATGGACAGTCTCTCGGACTGTCAATATAACGGAGCGTCCCGACCGACAGACGTATGCTCCGAATGAAAAATATCTGAACCACAACATGCGGTCCCCTATGTTGTTGGACGAGAGAGGGACCTCTCTCGCTCACAGCCCGGACGGACCTGGACAAGCCAGGAACCGGACTAACAGGCTTCCTCCAATCTGTCCTCAATCTGCCGTCACTGGGTGAGTACTAAAGTAATTAAAGTGCTCGCATCACCCAAATCTCCTTCCTAGACCGCAACGGACGAACCCGGCAGCCGAACCATTCGATGAATGCACGCTACACCGGGTGAGCTAGCGAATGTCACTCCGTCGATCCTACAAGGGATCTCTTAGGCGATAGACATATTCCATGAGTACTTATTGCCGCTAGCTCTTCATTAACTACGACGACAGAGGCACACTTTTGAAAGACATCTCCGTAACTTTGCGAACAAGAAACCAGAAATGCTTGGTTATAGCAAGCATATAATAATAATATATATATAGCGTCGTTCAATAATTCGAAAGTTTGTGTGACATTATTGGACTATGTCGGAACTGAGGGACGATGTCCCTGAACCGAACCAAAAATTTCTAAGTCCACCGACGCTATCAGTTTCTTATCCGGCATCGCAGCATTCTGGTCCGACGAAAGAAGCTGTAGAAGACCAAGTCAGATGACATACACAACAGCATATGTTGTTCCGAAAGGGAAAGCTCGAAATCCTCCAAATCCCTTTCGGTATCCCGTCGGATCGGATGAAATTTTTCGGACATCCGTACCCGCTTCCGCGGAGCGTCCCGACCCAGCATCGTCGGATAAAAAATATGCAACAGATTCAGTTGATGCTGGGATGCTGCGATAAACTGTGCTATTTAGGAAAGCACGTCCGTTCCCGAGGCCTGTGCAGTAGCGGTCTTACGATGCATTGCCGCCGGAAGCTCCGTGTACGTTGACTCCCGCACACTTCCCATGCGAACGTCCGGAGTCTGCAGGCCTCGTATCCCTGGCTACCGGATGGAGTGACCTGGTCGCCGATGATTCTCTGACTGGCGAAGCTGACTGGATATCGGAGGTCACGTAGCCAAGAGCGGTCGTATGCGCTACTATGAGAACGAGGAAGCCTTATTGACAGTCTACTCCGGACTGACTATATGTCGGAGCGTCCCGAGCGACGGACGTATGCTCCGAATGCGAAACATTTTGTACCACAACATCTGGGGCCAGATGTTGTCGTACGAGAGAGGGGCCTCTCTCGCTCGCCGTCTGGATGGACCAGAACGAGCTATGAACCGGACTAAAAGGCTTCCTCCGTTCTCCCTCTGATCCGCCGTCACTGGGTGTGCATTTGGTTGATTTATAGTGCTCGCATCACCCCAAAATTCCTTCTAGACCGCAACGGACGAACCCGGCTGCCGAACCATTCGGTGAATGGACGCTACACCGGGCGAGCTAGCGGACGTCAAAGGCCGTCGAACCTACTAGGGTCCTCTTAGGCAATTGGCGTATTTACATGAGCACTTTTCCGCTAGCCCTTCATTAATTGTGACGACGGAGGCACACTGTTGGAAGACATCACAGATACATCACCCTAATCTTGATCGTCTGAAATAGAAATTGATAAAGTAGAGTGACCCTGCGGGGAAAGGACCGGAGTGTCCAATTCCCCCCTAACATACCGTGACATACGCTTCCCATATTGTCATCGAAATCATACGATACAGAACAGGAGTTAATGCGAGTACACTGACCACATATAGAATGATTATAAAAGTCAGAGGAAGACTTCCTCTTATTACAATTGATCAATATCCTTTCAATGTGAAAAGAAAACAAGTCCTGGTACTCGCACTAACCCCTGGCAATCAAAATACATAATAATAATATGATCCATTAAAATAGAAAAAATAATTGAAATCAAAATATTTCGAAAAAATATTTTTTCAGAACAGCCCAAGTTTCTGAAAAGTAACGTTGAGCCCCAATGGATCCCAAGCCTAAGTGTGGACAAAAATTTTAAAAATATTTTAAACAATTTATTCAACACTTACGAACAATAATAATGTATCTAGTTATGATTAAAATAACATCAAGATATTATTTTCCAGAAATCCCCCCCTCACACAGAGGGCTGTTGTAAATGTAAACAATGAATGTAAAAACACTAAAATAAGACTCCAGGCACCCAGGCCCAGAATCAGTTACCAAAAATACACTATCTGATGCAAAACAGAGACTTCCAGGGAAGAAACTGCAGAACATCAGATGGAAGATGCAGAACACAACGCCTAACCACCCGTAGGTGAAGACGTAAACATGGGGAAAAGAACAGAATTCATTCTGTTATTCAGCTAAAACTCCCAAGAACATTTAGTAATAATAATTACAAAAACTATGCCAAAAGCATGGGAGAATAGCAAGGGGGGACTTAAAGGACAGGGAGAGAGGAAAACACTGAAAAATCAGTGTAACTAAATAATCAGAATGACAACAAAATGGCTGCTGCCTCGAAAATAGGTAACTTAACATAATTTCATTAAAAAATTTTAAGTTACCGCCCTGATAATATTCTGTCACACATTTTTCCTCTCCTCCTTCTCTATCCTCCTTAGAATCACCATTTCACTAATATTTATGTGTCTGGCATCATTTAAACTGAGATTTACAAGCACAAAGATCAGTCAGATGTTAACTGATGAAGGGCCAAACTTAGAAATGATTAATGGCGCCAATTTCGGAACGTCCTTGACACTGCGCATGTGCAGTAGAGGTGAAGTGTGGAGGGCCACTCAGGACATGTTTTCTTTGGTTTTAGATGCAAATTTTGGGGATTGGGGGGCAAAATTTGTGTTTGGCCCTATATTTTAAGAGTTAGCACCAGCTATGTCTGGGTCATTGGTACAGTATAAAAATATTGAAATTTTTTTGGACGGTACCTACTTTTATGTAACCAGAATGGGATAGGGTTAAACTTTTCAACCAAACTAACAACAGCAAATATGCTCGATAGTCAATTGTGAATACATACATGAAAAGAGGGGGCGCGGTGGCTCAATTGGAAGAGATGCAGGCTGCAAGCCGAGAGGTCCTCGGTTCGAATCCCACCTGCGGCAACCGCATTGTGTCCTTGGGTAAGACACTTCACCCCGATTGCCTACATGGGGGCACGATGATGCTGTGTACTGAGGCGTACTGCACGTCGATGGTGCGCATGTCTTCAACCAATCTAACCCTGCCTGTGCTGCAGTGCAGAGTTCAGAGTTACGATGTTGGGGAGCTGACAGCTGCTCGTCGTTGCTCGGTGGTTCTCTCTGGGTATCCGGCTTCCTCCACCCGTAAAACTGTCACGGTCATGATTAGCCATTGTGCATAAGTATGTGACCTTAAACACCAATAAATAAATAAATAACATACATGAAAAGTGTTCGAAATTAACCCTTTCCAAAATGATAGAAAAGGCAACCAAAAATGGCTAATTTTGGCATTTTCAAACGGTACTGTTATTCTCGGCCTCATTGTGCTAGAGGGTTAAATCTGAGATTAAGAAGTAAACAGTAACTTTCTTCCACAATCATTGTTGCATCTAGCCATACCAAAATAATTATTACAACTACCTTGTAATTAGTAAAAATTGCCCTTGAAGTTGGCGAAAATAACAAATATTCCAACAGTACCCTTATGGGAAGTCTCAAATCTGCCAAGGGTTAAACTTTTAATAATAACATATAGAACAAAATTTGTCATACTTTGACTGATGCAAGCAGCTATAGAAAACATTCAGAGCTCAAGCAATTAAAAATGGAGTAAATCGTCACCTAAACTTCCCAAATTCTGAAAAAATTGGAGTTTTTTTGGACGGTACCTACTTTTATGCAACCAGAATGGGATAGGGTTAAACTTTACAACTAAACTTACAACAGCAAATATGCTCAGTAGTCAATTGTGAATACGTACACGAAAAGTGTTTGAAATTAACCCCTTTCCAAAATGATGGAAAAAGCAACCAAAGTCGGCTAATTTTGGCATTTTCAAACGGTACTCTTATTCTCACCCTCATTGCGCTTGGGGGTTAAATCTGGGATTAAAAAGTAAACAGTAACTTTCTTCCGCAATCATTGTTGCATCTATCCAAACCAAAATAATTGTTACAGTAACCTTGTTATTAGAGAAATTTGCCCTTGAAGTTGGTCAATTTTGAAGAAAAATTCTATATTCATGTCATTTTTGGCCAGTGGGGGTTAAAGTTAAAAGATCTGAGTGGTGATTGTGGTGTATCATATTATGCTCTAAATGTGTGGAAAATTTGAGCTAAATAACTGTAAACAATTTTGAGACATTCGAAAAATGGTGAAGTTTTGATGGTTTTGGCAGAATATTTTGAAAACACGCGTTTTCACAGATATGACGATACCGCATTTCACGAGATTTTATGACATTACATAAGTGTGCCAAATTTGGTCCAAATCGTACAACTTGTTTTCGAGCAGTTGAACAGACAAAATTTAGGGAAAAAAAAAAAAAAAAAAAAAAAAAGAAGAAAAATTTTGAAAAAGAAGAATAACAATAGTCTTTCCCAAACTGGGTTTGGTTAAGCCTAAAAAAGATAAAAAATATAGAGAAGAAAAATTTTGAAAAAGAAGAATAACAAGAGTCTTTCCAAAACTGGGTTTGGGAAAGCCTAAAAAAGTTGGCACAGCCAACATATGCTCCCTGAAGTCAAAGTTGACTCATGCCCCTGCCCCTCACTGCCAAGCATGAGACTCTAGTCATTTGTCTTTGTTGATATTAAATCAATAAATATCTTATCTCCATTAACTCACAGCACCCATATAGCAGGCCATCAAATGTGTCTATAGGGCACTAAGGTCCCCACTTTTTGAAAAACTATATTTTTGTGGTTAACAAAGTCCAAAAAGAGGCCATAACTCGGGTAAAAATTATCGCATCACATTCAAAATCAAACCTGTCTGGTATATTGTCTACATTAGGCTATATTCCATGTTTCATTGAAATCAGACACCTATAACTCAAGTTACCATCCGGAAACCAATATCAACATGTCAGAAATGGGCCATAACTCTACCAAATGAAAGTGTCAATGACACTGTAGCTCAACTTGACAAACTTGAACTTGGTAAGTTATAAATGAAATGGTAAAATTGAAGATCATTGGTACCAATGTCATTTTTTTTGCCAGTGGCAACATTTTTTGACAGAAACCGAGGAAAATTGATAGCTCCCATCTAGAGGCCTCCCCAAACAAGCATGCCAGGTTTCAAAGCAATCCGATCATAAATGTGCCCTGTAGGGTGTATAAAAGGGAAATATTGTGGTCTGACTAGACTAAATTCTAAGAACGCTGGCCATGGCAACATTTTTTGACGGAAATGGAAGAAAATCGATAGCTCCCATCTAGAGGTCACCCTAAATAAGCATACCAGGTTTCAAAGCAATCAAATCATAAATGTGCCCTGTAGGGTGTGCCAAAGGGAAATATTGTGGTTTGACTAAACTAAGTTCTAAGAATGTTGGCTGCGGCAACATTTTTTGATGGAAATTGAAGAAAATCGATAGCTCCCATCTAGAGGTCACCCCAAACAAGCATGAAAGGTTTCAAAGCAATCCGATCATAAATGTGCCCTGTAGGGTGTGCCAAAAGGAAATATTGAGTCTTCTGACTAAACTAAGTTCTAAGAACGTTGGCCGCGGCAACATTTTTTGACAGAAATTGCAGAAAATCGATAGCTCCCATCTAGAGGTCTCCCCAAATAAGCATACCAGGTTTCAAAGCAATCTGATCATAAATGGGCCCTGTAGGGTGTGCCAAAGGAAAATATTGAGGTCTGACTAAACTAAGTTCTACGAACGTTGGCCATGGCAACATTTTTTGCCGGAAATTGAAGAAAATCGATAGCTCCCATCTAGAGGTCACCCTAAATAAGCATACCAGGTTTCAAAGCAATCAAATCATAAATGTGCCCTGTAGGGTGTGCCAAAGGGAAATATTGTGGTTTGACTAAACTAAGTTCTAAGAAAGTTGGCCGCGGCAACATTTTTTGACGGAAAATGAAGAAAATCGATAGCTCCCATCTAGAGGTCACCCCAAACAAGCATGCCAGGTTTCAAAGCAATCCGATCATACATGTACCCTGTAGGGTGTGCCAAAGGGAAATATTGAGTCTTCTGACTAAACTAAGTTCTAAGAACGTTGGCCGCGGCAACATTTTTTGACAGAAATTGAAGAAAATCGATAGCACCCATCTAGAGGTCTCCCCAAACAAGCATACCAGGTTTCAAAGCAATCTGATCATAAATGGGCCCTGTAGGGTGTGCCAAAGGGAAATATTGAGGTCTGTCTAAACTAAGTTCTACGAACGTTGGCCGTGGCAACATTTTTTGCCGGAAATTGAAGAAAATCGATAGCTCCCATCTAGAGGTCACCCTAAATAAGCATACCAGGTTTCAAAGCAATCTGATCATAAATGTGCCCTGTAGGGTGTGCCAAAGGGAAATATTGAGGTCTGACTAAACTAAGTTCTACAAACGTTGGCCGCGGCAACATTTTTTGCCGAAAATTGAAGAAAATCGATAGATCCCATCTAGAGGTCACCCCAAACAAGCATGTCCAGTTTCAAAGTAATCTGATCATAAATGCGGCCTGTGAGGTGTGCCAAAGGAAATTGTGGACGTACGTACGTACGTACGCCGACGGACGAGAAGTGATGGCAATAGCTCAGCTTGACTTTGTCAAGTTGAGCTAAAAATATCGGACCAAGCCCACTATCAATCCCTACCTGTATTATGTGTTTATAAACCTATGTATAAAATTTTGTTACATTTTGTTCAGTCAAACTAAAGTTATCAGCCAGAAATCAAGTCAGAAAAAGGCCAAAACACCGCCAAAAAATATTGGATCAAGCCCACTATCAATTCCAACCTGTATTATGAGTTTATAAACCAATGTATTAAGTTTTGTTTCATTTTGTTTAGTCAAACTAAAGTTATCGTCCAGAAACCAATATCAACATGTCTTCTGAGTCACAAAAGGGCCAAAGCTCTGCCAAAAAATATCGGACCAAGCCCACTATCAATCCTAACCTGTATTATGTTAATGTGGCTGGTGAAAGTTTTGTTACATCCCAACAGATAAACTGACAGTGAAAAATATTCTATTAACATCAATACTCGATTAAAACAAGTTTGGTAATTTCCCTGTACTTTAGTGATAATCTGAGCATTTATTCTATTACTAGCAGGGTTACCTGGCGTTGTGTGGTAAAATGTAGAGGTCATATGAAAACTACCCCCCCCCCCCTCCCCCCAAAAAAGGGGCCTCGTATTTTTCGACCCAACCCGTCCTGCTGGCGGCACACTCGGCCCCACCCTCTAGGCGGGGCCTTCGATCCCGTCAATTTTTAAAACCCCACCATTAGATTCCTGGTAAAAAGTTACCCCTAGTAGACCCCTTTGAGGACCTACATTGGTGAAATCAATCAATTTTGCCCCTCCCCACCTCCACCACTTTTATAAACACCACCATTAGATTCCTTACCCAGAAAATAGGGTAAGTTTGGTAATTTCCCTGTACTTTTGTGATAATCTGAGCATTTATTCTATTACTAGCAGGGTTACTCGGCGTTGCATGGGAAAATGTAGGGGTCATATGAAAAGTACCCCTCCAAAAAAAGAAAAAAAGAGCCACATATTTTTCGACCCAGCCCACCCTATGGTAGCACACTCAGCCCTACCCTTTGGGTGGGGCCTTTGATTCCGTCACCTTTTAACTCCCCACCATTAGATTCCTGGTAAAAAGTTACCCCTAGTAGACTCCTTTGAGGACCTATACCAGTGAAATCCATCAATTTTGCCTCTTTCCACCCCCACCCCGCCACTTTTTTTAAACACCACCATTAGATTCCTGATAAAAAGTTACCCTAAGTAGACCCCTTTGAAGATCTGTATTGGTGAACAAAAATTTGGTCATAACTTTCGGTGCCCCTCCGTGCCCCTTAAACCCCCCACCATTAAATTCCTGGCAAAAAATTACCCCTAGTAGAGGTTTTCGACCCATCCCACCCTATGGGTGGCACACTTGGCCCCATCCTCCGGGTGGGGCCTTCGATCCCATCACTTTTTAAACCCCCACCATTAGATTCCTGGTAAAATGTTACCCTTAGTAGACCCCTTTGAGGACCTATATTCGTGAAATCAGTCAATTTTGCCCCTCCACACCCCCACCCCAACACTTTTATAAACACCACCATTAGAAGATTCCTTACCCCAAAATAGGGGCTGCATATTTTTCGACCCAGCCCACCCTACGGGTGGCACACTCGGGCCCCACCCTCTGGGCGGGGCCATCGATCTCATCATTTTTTAAACCCCCACCATTCGATTCCTGGTAAAAAGTTACCCCAAGTAGTCCCCTTTGAGGACCTATATCAGTGAAATCCATCAATTTTGCCCCTCCCCACCCCCACCACTTTTTTAAACACCACCATTAGTTTCCTGATAAAAAGTTACCCTATGTAGACCCCTTTGAAGACCTGTATCGGTGAAAAAAATTTGGTCATAACTTTCGATGCCCCTCCCTGCCCCCACCCCCACCCCCACCCCACACACTTTTTTAAACCTGAAGAAGATCTCTGCCATAAAAAAGTACCCCTAGTAGACTCATTTTGGGCACTCTGTATGGCCCCATATTAATTTCTATAGTGGACAGACAGACAGACGGACGGCTAAAATATAGTATAGAATATAGATATCTAGTTTGATGGAGCACATGAAACTCTGTAAAACAAAATACAGTAAGTTAATGCTCATATTGGAAGTATTGAGTTTGAAAAGGTCTACAAATATGGGAAATTAGTGGTTGTCAAGAGTAATTTTTCAACAAATCTCAATATTTTTTATTCAGTTACAGTAGTTCACTTTGTAACTATATGTAATCAATTATATTAAATTAAATTTGCACTGAAGGTATGATAAATCGTTTGGTGTTTGAGAGGCATCCGGAATTAATAGGTTATTCAATTAAGAAAGTTTCAATTAGGTAGGAGGGCTCAACTGTACTTGAAGTCAGTTTGACGAAAACTAGCAATTGCTTAATATATGATTAGACCAGCTACCTAATCCCATACCTGACAATCATTCTGTAAAGTTAATGTGGATATTTCTTCTGTGTGTCCTACAAAAAAGCAAATTCAGAGTAATTAACATCCGCTGCTGCCACATTCAGCAAATTTTCTGTTCGCACTCACTAATTTAGCAATTATAACTAAAAATCTGTAGGAATAATTGTCTTTGATATGGCAGGTAGGAACACACAAAGGCCATGTTGAAAATCATTTAATTGTGACTTGTTCAAAATTTATTTAAAAACGTTTTTTTTTTATTTAATCTTATTTGTTTTACAAGGATTGGCAGACAAGTTATGCAACTTACATTAACAGCCATTTTATGTCCACACCAAATAGGATGGTCCGCTGTGGCAGCATCAACCCCACAATTGATGCTGACAGAGAGTGTTCGGACACCTTGAGAACTTTCCCTGACCAGGGATCAATCCTGGGACCTCTGGCATGAAAGACCAGCAAACAAACTTGACAAAATTATTAAGTTTTCAAACCAGAAATAGTTCAACAGCAAACTGGATCTAACTATTATAGAGTTATAAAGATAGTCAAAAACCATTTGATCCTGTTTTGTTGATCCAAAGTTAATCTTTGAAAATTGAAATTTTCCTAAATTCCGAAGTCATGTGTGGTCAAAAAATCTAATAAAAAGGTGGAAATACTTGAAGACTGCAATACTCAAATGTAGGGGTGCATTACAGTGTCTCAAAAAAGTGATTACAGAATTTCAGAATAGGACTCCTGGGTGCCATTAGTTACCAAGATCACTATTTGTAAGATCAATTGAACACCCATTTCAGATCTTTGCCAACTTTTGATGTATTCAGTGTTGGTCACAAGTTGATATGTCATACCCTACCTGAGATAAAAGCATGACTAACTTACATCATTTTTGCTTCATTCACATCTTTGATCATCATACACACATAAATGACATACAGATATCTGTTTAAAAGTTTTGAAAATTATTGGTAAGTATAAAAAATATACAAATCACTATGAATTTATAATATTTTTTACACTGTAACCAATGGCCCAGACTAGCTGAATTGTAAAAAGGTGTAGGGCCTAGGACTTCTGAATTAGTAGATCAACATAGTTCCAATCCTGTAATCCAAGGGGAAAGGAAACTAAAATTATTAGGAATTACATGTATTTCTCTCTATATAGTAATAGAGAAGACATATCATACAAAAGGAGCCCAGTTCAAGTAATTCCGTATACTTAGCATGAAGACTATGCTAATTGGATGTAACAAGTTCCCAATTTTTAAGGTTAGCCCAGACTAAGCCCCAAAAATTAGGATGGCGTATTTGAGGTGAGAGAATATCCCCCACAAACATACGCCATATACAATAAAATTCCAGCTGTATGCAGGATATAAATTATAGACAAAACAGCTTCCCTCATAGTTACATACCTATCAAGCCGGGGAGAGGTAAAAAATCATCCTCCCACCCCCTTTCTTTTGAAGGATTCAAAGTCATATCGAACCCTCCTAACCTGCATTACTTAACTGTTCTTGTGTTAGACATAACATAATATAGGAACCGCAATGGTTCCCTCATGTCTAACCGACTCCATTATGCCACTATGGGCGGAGAAGGATGTGAAGAACAAAAACTTACCCTGATAAAGAAGGTCCTCTCGTGGAGGAAGCTTCCGGGGAACGACCCATAACAGACACTTGAGAAGACTGATCCAAGGTTTCTGTGACGACAGAGGTGCTACTAGTAGGATTCACAACGTGACTGTTTTATCTTAAACAAAATCTACTGAATCAACTGAACTGAAGGATACACATATCCTATCATTCATCCCCATGAGATCAGCAGAGCGTCTACTGCATACGCTTGGTCTAGGCATGGTGACACGAACGACAGTAACTGATTGTTCCAGTGTGTCACAAATGGATCTATCATGGGGCGATCCCTCTGGTAGAAAATCTGTCCAAATACTCGCTTGTTGAGTATCCACACCAATTGCAACAGGTGACATTCCCGAGAGAGCGAGTCTGCTAGTACATTCAGACGACCCGGTATATGACGTATAGAAAGATGAACATGATGATTCATGATGTATTTGGAAAATCTTTGTTAGTTGGCATAACGGAAATGAATGGGTGCCGCCCTGATTCCCGATGTATGCTACTATTGTCGAGTTGTCCAACCAAATTAAATATGGACGTCCGTTATTATGTGAATTCAATGTTGTAGTGCTAGCTATAATTAACATCATATCATTGATGTTTATGTGTTTCTCCTGAAACCGAGGGTCCCAAAGACCCTGAAACTTCAAGACTGCGGGACTTACGGTCGTGCCCCAACCCGTCTGACTCACATCCGTCATAATCGTGAAAGCCGGATCCGGCAGTTGCAGCGTAACTCCCGGAGTTAACCACTGAATATCTGCCCGATTTGAACCCATGCTTCACTAGGCCCATTAAAACAATACTGGTTCAAGCGAAAGCGTCTTCACACTCCAGTTCTGAGTAAAGAATACGTGAAGGAGATGTGCACGCAGACGGCCCATCGGAATGAGATCCACAGCCGCTCTGCACAACTCAACAGTCGCATGAATTCCCTCACTATTAATGCGTCTGAGTGTAGACAAAAGCGAGCATAACAACTGACTAATTTCGCTCTGGGTAACAGCAGGTGAACCAGATTGTTGTGAGTCTCAAAGCTCAATCCCAAGTAAATAGACGCCTTGAACGGAGCTAGAACCGACTTTTTCTCGTTTACGATGAAACCGAGACGGCAGAATAAATAAAGCAGACTCTGAACATCATTCTGAAGAATAACTCTGTTCTCATATCCCTGTAGAAGGTCATCCAAGTAAGCCGACGTTACCGCAGACAAATGAGCTCATAAGTAAGACATTACCGAGTTCATTATTCGAGTGAAATGCCCAGGGGGTCAGATTCAGACCAAAGCATATTGTTCTGAACTGATACACCTTCCCTTGTACGGCGAACCGCAGGTACTTTTAGAATGCCGGTTGTACCAGGACATGAAAGTACAGATCCTTAGATATATGCTTGCTGCATAGTCGATCACTTGAATGCTCGCTTTTACCGACTGAATGATTTCCATAAATAAACTTTTAAAGCCATGATAAACTTGTAATCCAGCTCAAGTCTATTGCCGGTCAGAACGAGCCGTCTGGCTTTGGTACGAGGAACAGGTGACTGTAAAAATCTTGAGAATCCTGATTCTCGATGACCTGTATTGCTTCCTTTGATAAGAGAGCTTAAACGTCCAGTAGGAAAAACTCTCTTACGCAAGAATTTGATGGAAGATTTGTCCAACATGGACAACTTATTAGTGGGTTTTACTCGGAATGATAGCCGTAAGCTGTCCGAGACTACACTTCTCACCCACTGATCTTCCGTGATAGTTATCCAGTTTTCTGCAGAGCTTGATAACCTTCTGCCAACTGGCCAGCAATAGAGGTCTAAACCATCACCTGTATAACCTGTGAGGCTTACAGGAGGCGGAACCACATCCTCCCCGCGAAAACCTCGTCTTGTCGGCCTAGGGACATCTGACCTATAGTCCCGATCAGACCTATGCCCCTTTCCCGAGTCGCTATACTGACGACCTCCAGAGTAATTACAAGAGGATTTCTTGTATCATTGGGAGGAGTTTCCTTTTGACAATTTTTGTCTGGAACGCCCTCCTTTACTCTTGTCTGCTGAAGTGGGGCAGTGATACGCCGACTTTAAAAGCAGAGCACTAGACGCTTTCTTAGTAGCCTGTTCATAGACTAACAAAAGCTAGTCGTCGAAAATAAAATGTCCGGAAACCGGAGCAACTTGGAGAGAGCTTTTCACCTTGCCATCTTATCAGTGATGACGACTCAAGGGCAGCATCACGTTGGATTAACTCCAGATTAGCCACTGTTAGGGTGGAGTTATATGTGGTATAATTGCCATGGAAAGAACTCTTAGAGAGATATGAACGTCCTCAAATTCCTTTCGACTGAGACGTTGCTTTGTAGCTCTTGTAAGGTGATCTGCATAAGACATAACATCCGAATTCGATCTATTTGAAGAAATCGCTGTCTCAATTGTGTCTGAGCGAATAGTGAATGATACAGGTAAGGACTCCTCTAGATCCCCAGCCTGCTCATCGAAATGCAAAAGAACTCTCTGAACATCTTCCCCGACTGTTTTTAAATGAACGTGGTCCAAAAAACGGTATGTAGACGGAAGATGAAGATAAGAAACCGCCTTCTTCCTCGCACTCAAGAGGATAAATACAGCGTCGTCTATATGGCCAAAGGCCTGCGACACCTGCATAAACTGAACCGGAAAAGAAAGGACTTCCTCCTTTGTCCGGATAAAGTCTGCGCCTAACGATGCCAGCGGTTTCTCTCTTGTCGTCGCAGCATTCTGATTCAGCGGAACAAAATCAAGGTAGTATTGATAGATGAAAGCCATCGCAACCATGTACTGTGCCGAAAGGGAAGGGTAATCCTCTTCCTTATCCCTTTCACCATCCGAGAGAATCAGTTGCGAATCTTGGTCCATTGTATTTGCGCGAACAGACGACTGGACCGACCCAGCACCGTCCAACAGCTCAGATTCTGAGTCTGAGGGAGGCTGCATCTGCACTTGCTGGGATGCTGCGATTAGCTGCGCAATCTGCAACAGCAAGTCAGTCATCGAGGCCTGAGAGGCAGTGGATTTCCGTTCCTTAGCCGCATGCTGCTCTTGGGACGGTGTGTCAGAAACGGATCCTTTCGTCCTAGCTACCAGATGGTCAGACTTCATAGGCGAAGAGTGGTTCCTTCTTCGTGCAGCAGGCTGAATATCCGAAGTCTGGTAGTTAGCATGCAGTCATGTGTGCTTAAATAATGTAGCGCAGGAAACCATGACTGAAGCCGACCCGGCTGCAGACTAGATGGGGCATCCCGAGCGGCGGGTGGACATATGCTCCATCTCGTGCAAGTTTCCAACCAGAAAACTTCATTTCAGCCTTGTGAAACATAGCGGAGGAAGCCTTGACTGAAGCCGACCCCGGCTGCAGACTAAACAGAGCATCCCGAGTGGAGGGGCAGACATATGCTCTGGCTTATGCAAGTTTCTCAAAACAACATCTGACCCCAGACTTTGCTATATTAGAGAGGGGGGCCTCTCCTGCTCGCGGTCTATCAGACCTCGTCAAGTACAAGAACTTGCAGACTTCCTCCCTATTTCCGTCGTCGCTGGGTGAGCTATTTATATTATAGTGCTCACTCTACCCAATCCACCTCTTAGGCTGCAACGGACTTACCCGTCATCACGACACCCACAGACGGAGTTCCGCTTCACCGGTCGAGCTCGCTGCTTGCAAGAGATTAAAACCTTTAACCAAAGGCCCTAACTCTTGCAATAATGAGCACTGCAGCTAGCTCTAAATGCTCCATGGAGCGCGAAGACGGTAGCACACTTGGATGGGTGTCAGAATATCATCACCATGTTCATGTTCCTCTGAAATAGAAACTGACAAAATGAATTAAAATGCGGTAAGAGGCTCTGATTTTCAGAACCTCACTGTCTCAACAACGTACCGTGACACCCAACTCAAACATCAGTCATCCCAGTGCAACACAAGACTGACAAGAGTCTGCAAGGAGTGTATCAACTAAGGTCAATATCAGTCCTCCAAACTCCACAACAAATATATATAACTGAGATACATGAATAATAGCAATCATAATTAATTTCAAAATATTTTTTTGTAAACAAAATTTTTTTCGAAAAACGCCCAAGTACCCAAAGGGAATATGAAGAGCCCAAGGGCATCCCAATAGAGCCTAAGTGTGGACAAAATCCAAATTTTTTTGAGCTACACTACCAGAATAATAATTCATGTATCCTACAGTATATTACAGTAATAGAATATAAATGAAAGTGTCAATGACACTGTAGCTCAACTTGTTAAGACATGTACATGTATAGTATGTGACACAGCAATGACAAATATCTAGGTAATGACCTGATAACAAAGGTACATATAAAGTATTGTAACCGTCTGTACATAAATACTGACAGTAGCCTGTAACAAATGTATAGGTAAAGTATTGTAAAGGTGGGTGACAGTCAGATGCTAAACTAGAAAAGAAATCTTTGAGTCCCAGAGTGGGTCTGACTGAACCCCAAAATATTTGTTCTCATGGCACAGTGATAACAAAGGCACCCAAAACACACTCGTTCCTGTCCCAAGGTGAAAACAAAGGTACCCAAGAAGTATTGTGAAGATCAGTTCATAAATATGAGCTGTATAGTAGTTGTGACAAAAAACTGATTGGACCTAATTTCGGTACAAAATGGCCACTGGCAGCCATTTTGAATTTTGGACCGCACCCAGAAACACTCGTTCTCGTCCCAAGGTGATAACAAAGGTATCCAAGAAGTTTTGTGAAGATCGGTTCATAAATACAGCCTCTAGCCCAAGCTGTATTGACATGTGCACTTACTGTGTATAAGTAGCCCTGAATAAATCAAAGTTCATCTAATTTGCATAATTTCTGCACGAGAAAAAAACCTGTACTATATGTGATGTATTCCATGTTACTAAACATTCATACAAAAATTTATTCAAATCAGAACTTTCATACAGAAGTTCTGTACAAAAGACTGATTGCACTAATTTTGGTACAAAATGGCTGCTGGTGGCCATCTTGAATTTCGAACCACACCAAAAAACACTCGTTCTCATCCCATGGTGATAACAAAGGTATCCAAGAAGTTTCGTAAAGATCGGTTCATAAATACGGCCTCTAGCCTGAGCCGTATAGAAGTTGTATACAAAAAACTGATTAGACCTAATTTCAGTACAAAATGGCCACGGACAGCCATCTTCAATTTTAGAGCGCACCCAGAAACACTTGTTCTCGTCCCAAGGTGATAACAAAGGTACCCAAGACGTTTCGTGAAGATCGGTTCATAAATACAGACTCTAGCCCGAGCTGTATTGACATGTGTACTTACTGTGTGTAAGTAGCACTGAAAAAATCAAAGTTCTTATAATTTGCATAATTTCTGCACGAGAAAAAAACCCACATTATATGTGATGTATCCCATGGTACTAAACATTCATACAAAAAATTATTCAAATCAGTGCTTTCATATGGAAGTTCTGTGCAAAAATCTGATTGCACCTAATTTTGTACAATATGGCTGCCATCGGCCATCTTGAATTTCGGACCAGACCCCAAAACACTCGTTCTCGTCCCACAATGATACCAAAGGTACCCAAGAAGTTTCGTAAAGATCGGTTCATAAATACGGCCTCTAGCGCAAGCCGTATTGAATTGTTGAGGGCCAGACGGACGACTGGCCATTGCATAAGCTCAAGTTTGGCTTCGCCAAAGTTGAGCTAAAAACTGGAATACTATGGAATTAGAGGGGTTGCTCACTCTTGGTTTGAAAGTTATTTCACTGGGAGATGCCAATACTTGGAACAAGTGTTTGACCACCGAGGTGGTATTAGTCCCCTACGTCGCTTTTGTGACATAAGGTGTTTTTGTCACAGAAGACACTAGAGTATATAAGCATCTTGGATTTTGAAAAAAAAATATTGAGCGTGCATAATCCCCTCACAACCGTTTATCCATGTACCATATATGAAAGGCGTAGCTTGAACCATGTTGGAGGGAGGGGTGGTAACATAAAATAGAGAAAAAAGCTTAAAAAACACAACAAAAATGGCCGCCATTCTGCCATCTTGGACTTTGAAAAATAAATATTGACTGTGCATCATCCCCTCAGAACCATTTATCCATGTACCAAATATGAAAGGTGTAGCTTGAAGCATATTAGAGGGAGAGGTGGTAACATAAAAACAGACAGATAGACAGACAGACGTACAGACAGACAGACAGATGTTAGATTTTTTAAAAAAATATTGAGCGTGCATAATCCCCTCACAACCCCTTTATCCATGTAATATATATCTAAAGTGCAGCTTGAACCATGTTGGAGTGGTAACATAAAATAGAGAAAAAGGCTTAAAAAACACAACTGAAATGGTTGCCATGGCGCCATCTTGAATTTTGGAAAAAAAATATTGAACATGCAACATCCCATTACAACCCTCTATCCATGTGCCAGATATAAAAAGTGTAGCTTGAACCATATTGGAGTGAGGGGTGGTAACATAAAATAGAGAAAAAAGCTTAAAAAACACAACAAAAATGGCCGCCATGCCGCCATCTTGGATTTTGAAAAAAAAATATTGAGCGTGCATCATCCCCTCTCAACCCTCTATCCATGTGCCAAATATGCAAAGTGTAGCTTGAACCATGTTGGTGGGAGGGGTGGTAACATGAAAATAGAGAAAAAAATGTTAAAAAACACAACAAAAATGGCCGCCATTCCGCCATCTTGGATTTTGAAAAAAAAATTTTGAGCGTGCATCATCCCCTCAGAACCATTTATCCATGTACCAATTATGAAAGGGGTAGCTTAAAGCATGTTGGAGGGAGAGGTGGTAACATAAAAAAACAGACAGACAGACAGACGGACGCTCCAACATTTCGGGTTTATGGGCTACCAAAAAAACATTTTGTATGTCCAAAACCTTATTTTACCCAAAACCCCACCCCCTCCACCCTAGAACTTATATTTAATCCTAACCCCACCCCTCCACCCAAAAACCAAACCCTAACCCTACCCCACCCTGGCCCTAAACCCTAAAAGCCAACCCCAGACCCTAACCCCCACCCACCCCCGGGACCTAACCCCCCAACCTTAAGACCTACTCTGGAGCTACCCCTAACCCTACCCTCCACCCCACCCCACCCCTGACCCAACCCCACCCTAGCCAAACCAATAGGATTAGGAGCTATTTTTCGGTTTAGGGGCTACTAAAACTAAAACACCACTCCTGACCCCAACCCTAACCCTCCCGGGACTTGACCCTCCCCAACCTTAAGCCCTACTCTGGGGCTACCCATAACCCTAACCCCACCCCACTCCTAACCCTAACACTACCTTAATTTGGAGGTAGCCCTAATAATAATATCCCCTAAACCCCCAATGTTGGCCCGGATGGACAGACGGACGGACGAATTTTGGAAAAAAAATATTGAACGTGCAACATCCCATTACAACCCTCTATCCATGTGCCAGATATAAAAAGTGTAGCTTGAACCATGTTGGGGTGAGGGGTGGTAACATAAAATAGAGAAAAAAAACTTAAAAAACACAACAAAAATGGCTGCCATGCCGCCATCTTGGAATTTGAAAAAAAAATATTGAACGTGCATCATCCCCTCCCAACCCTCTATCCATGTGGCAAATATGCAAAGTGTAGCTTGAACCATGTTGGTGGGAGGGGTGGTAACAAGAAACTAGAGAAAAAAAGCTTAAAAAACACAACAAAAATGGCCGCCATTCCGCCATCTTGGATTTTGAAAAAAAAATTTTGAGCATGCATCATCCCCTCAGAACCATTTATCCATGTACCAAATATGAAAGGTGTAGCTTGAAGCATGTTGGAGGGAGAGGGGGTAACATAAAAAACAGACAGACAGACAGACAGACAGACAGACAGACAGACAGACAGATGGACAGACAGACGGATGGACAGACAGACAGACAGACGGACGGAGTGCAATCCTATAGTCCCCTTACGGTTCCCGTAGGAGACTAAAAACAAAAGCTATTGTTCAGAACTAAAGATTATTGTTTGCGGTGTTCCACAAGGTTCTGCTTTTGGACCTCTACTTTTTCTTATATATGAGAATGACTTGAGCACCTCAACATCTTTAGACTTGCTTTCTTTTGCTGACGACACCACGGTTTATACGTCAGGTCACGACGAACACATTTTGGAACAAACAATCAATAACGTAATATCGAATGTGTGCAACTGGTGCCAATGCAACAAACTTGCCATAAATGCCAACAAAAGCAAAGCTATTCTTCTCCATCCACAAATTAATGAAAATAAATTTCCAAATTTAAAAGTAAAGATCAATAATACTGAACTAACAAGAATTGGTAATGACAGGCAGGAGAGCTTCGTTAAATTCCTAGGAGTAAAAAAGACGAAAATCTCGTAGATAAGGGTATGCTCTAATATTGCTAATGCCACATAGTGCATTGGCAAAGTTAAGCATAAGCTTCCTTTTGATGCTCTAAAAAGTCTCTACTATACCCTTGTGCACAGTCACCTACTTCATGCTGTGCCCATATGGGGTCATGTCTCATCAGCTGAAAAATTAAATCTCTTACAAAAATGAGCAATCCGTATAATAAATAATAAAAAGTATAACAGTCACAAGGACCCACTATTTAAAGAAAACAAAATTCTTAAATTTACAGATATTTATAAACTGCATGTAAAGAAGTTTAAGTTTGATTGGCATGCTCATAACCTTCCCGGTTCGTTCAACAACTTTGACCAGGCAAGCAGAAGCAGGTCGGCTCCGAGTCGGCAAGCCCAGAACGAAATTTTCGGTTGAGAGTCCGAAGCAAAATTTCCCCAAAATCTGGAATGAAACAACAGGGAACTTCCGAATAACAACAACGCGAAAATGTTTTATCAAATCCATCAGAGATTCGATATTCAATGAATATAAGAATTCTGTTTCATGCAGGTACAAGAGATGCCCTGACTGTCACGAACAATAAACCCAGAGTATGTATCCTATATATATGTTTATATATATGTATGTATGTAAATGTATGTATGTATATATATACGTATATATAAATATGGGTTGTTACTTTTTTCCACCGTTTAAAGTGTGGTTCAGTATATATAAATATATATGCAATATACTTATATGTCTATGGTTGATACTCTTGGTGTCTCATCCCAAATTATTGGACTTGGGAAAAGTTATAAGTCACGCTTTTTCTTAAGACCGAAAATGAAAAAATTTATAGTAATTTATATATTTTTTATACTTACCAATGGCCCAGACTATCTGGTGCTAACCCCAAAATATCTAGGGCCAAACACAAATTTTGCCCCCCAATCCCCAAAATTTGCATGCAAAACCGAAAATTAGAAGTCCTATCTGGCCCTCCATACATTTACCTTCCGCTCATGCACAGACGCCAGGAAGTCACCGAATCTGGCGGCAACATCATTCTTTGTAACAAGATTATAATATAATAATTCAGCAGGGAGGTATGAGTTCCAGGCCTGGCATTCTGAAAAATGCAGGAGCGCAAAAAATCGCTCTCCTCAATCAGCTTAGGAGAGCAATTAGCTTTACACAGCATTTTAAGTATCCAGTTGAACAAACTCATTGAAACTGAAACCAACAGACTACATCAGTGATTTTATTAACTTTACTAAGGTAAAGCGAAATCTCTTAGACATCTAGATGTCTCACTCATACTTGACAAGACCTATATGTGTACCCAGACCTGTTGTCCTAGAAAGTCATACGCCTACCACTACCACCTTCAACCCCCCTTGGGAAGGTGGTAGTGGTAGGCATATGACTTTCTTGGACAACAGGTCTGCTTGAATCTACAGCCACATCCTGGTGCAAGTGCTTCAAGTGACAGGATAGTAGTAATGGTAGTATATTATAGTGTCAATATTCCTTGAATAATTACCCCTCAAACTCTGATGTCAGTTGTTGAACTTGAAACTGACAGAAAAAAAAATATTGCTGTGACCCATTTTGCTTCAAATAATTGCAACTGTGTTTGGGTGCGGTTGCAGCCATTACCTTTTACCACTGAACCACTTTCGAAATGAAATTATGTGATGTTATGTGACTTCAAAGTTAAATTACATTTTTGCTTTACAACAAAAATTTAATGTGAGCATAATACATGTAATCTCAATCATCCCAGACCAAAATATTTAGGAGGGCAATTTTTTGCTCTCCTTAATTCTTTCAGGAGGGCATTAAGGAGAGCTAAAAAATCGCTCTCCTGAAATTGCCAAGCCTGGAGTTCCCTGTACTGCCCACATGGGAGGGCCATTCCCGTCTGGGCCATTGTTAAGTATAAAAAATATATAAATTACTATAAATTTTTTCATATTTTTATACTGTATACCAATGGCCCAGACTAGCTGAATCATAAATAGGTAAATCCTTCAATCCATTATGAAGAAAATTAGAATAATTAGAATTTTAATGTATGTCTCTTTATACCATAATAGAAGAGACATATCCTAATATGGATCCCAATTATGTAAATCCTAAATCCAAGCATGGAATCATGTTAATTAGGATGTAACAAATAAAAATTTTTAAGACTAGTCTGGACTAAGCCCTAAAAATTAGAATGACATATTGAGAATGAGAGAAAATTGCCCATAAACCTACGCCAAACAATAATACTACAGCTGATCGCCGAATATAGTACGGACAAAACAGCTTCCTTAATAGTTACATACCCAATAAGCCAGAGAAGTGAACAAAATGCCCCCCCCCCCCCCCCCCACTTTTTGAACATATCTTCAAAAGAAAGCGGGGAGAGTTCTGGAAACAATAAGCAGAACCCGGAAACGATATAAATAAATATCGATCAGGCACTCCAAAATTAATTCTTGAATAATAAATGGTGCTTAATGCCACTTCACATGCCAAGGCTATACCGATGATTTTGATAAATAATATTATCGGCTACAAAATATGCACTGCAGACGGCGTATACAGGTACGACGAAATCAGTGAAATAATAAAATAACATACACATACAAAAGCAAGATATGATGAACAATCTCTGCAGAGAAAACACGCTTCAAGATCATTCACAGGAGGCCTCTGTAATATTAAATCTGGTAAGAACACTCTCCAACATGTACTATTTGGTATCTACAAGTATAAACACGTGAGAATATGCGATCTGAGAACCGACAAAATAGAGACCAGGATCTAGAAATGGAGGTAGGTATGATTAACCGGCTCCAACACAGATCACCCCCAAAATATATAATAATTTCAAGGTCCACCAAAGTGATAGCATAATCACATATTGCGCGAGTGCATAAAAATCCAGCCTGTAATCATCTAAAAACCACTAAATGGCTATGCCATAACCTATGAACTCAAATAGCAGCCATTATGATGATTAAATAAGCGCCTGTATATTAGAAATCAGAAAATAAACACCGGAAACTAATGCAACAGAACTGCATATATGCCTATGAGGGCGCCATCCAACACGACCCAAACGCAAAGTATGTATTTATTAAACAGTATGAGTGTGTGTGTGGGGGGGGGGGGGGGGGGGGGGGGGGGGGGGGGGGAAGGGGATTTGAATATATGTCGAAACCTCCTCACCCACATTAATAATCATTGCTGGTCCAGACAGCAATAATATAGTGACCACAAAGCTCTTTCTCGTCTGACATACTCCGTAATGACACTGAAAGCAGAGAATGACATGAAGAACAAAACTTCCCTTGAAGAAGAAAACCCTCTTGTGGGGAAGCTTCTGGCGAATGTTCAATAACAGACCCCATAACATCAATGAAATCAATAGAAACAAATGAATTGAAGGATACACATATCCTATCATTCATTCCCATGAAAGCGGCTGAGCGTCAAATGTATGCGCTCAAATGCCCAATACTGGCGACACAAATAATGGAAACTATTATTCCCATGCGCCGCAAACTTAACTATCCTGAAGTGATCCTATACAAGATCATGTAATAGCCATACAGTTAGAATAAGCCCAAGATGTAGCCAGCGCTTTACTTCATGTGCTGAAATCTTAAGCACTGACTGCTGATTGGAAGATAAATTAACCAAAGCATTACGAATAGTTGACTTATTTAACAATAGAATGAACGTAAACGTCCCTTCTATTGGAAATTAATGACAAAAGAAGCGTTTCTTCTCTTCTGATAAACTCTGATCTGCGTCTATAAATACATGAACGGTAATAATTCAAAGATGTAACGTAAACAATGAGACATCATTTCTGAATATGTTGTTTCCAAGAACCGAGGGTCCCAAGATCCCTGCATAGAGACCATCGGACTCAGGATTGTAACGCAATATATGAACTCACGTCCGAAATAATTGAGAAAACCGTTAATATATGCCCAAACTTGACCTTATGTTAAAAGATTCTCTAAAACAAAACAGGTCTAGAGCGAAAAACGTCTACCACTCCAGTTAAGAATAACTGGAGGGATGTGTGCGTAAGCGACCCATCGAAATAACATTCAAAGCCGCTCCGCACAACCCCATCCGGCGCATAAAATTTTCTGCTGTTAATGCATCAGATAACAGATAAAAGCGAGCCAAACAGCTGGCTAATATGCTCTGTGAAACAACAGATGAACAAGCCAGATGAAAAAGAATTGTGGGATACATGTATCCTATCATTAATCCCATGAGACATTATCTAGTTCACAATACAAGTGATCTAAAGAACTATACGTGCTACATTGCCGAACGCTCGCTTTTCGACTGAAAGATAATCATAAATAACTTAATTATCCAGATCCAATCAAAATCAGTCGGACCGAGCTCTATAAGAGCCTCGAGCCACCGGCTCAGAGGTGTCTGATCAGTAACTCAAACAGACGTAAACCCCTATTCAAGTGGCTGTATAGACAATCCTAAAGAAATATATAGGAGAGATACCTATACCTTTGCTATGAGTCCTTATAGGCGAACTGAGTCTAGGACAACCTCTCCTACTCGTTCTGTTGGTGTGGTCGATTAGACCCCAACTTAAAGAGTCAAGTATTGATGCTTTCTTGTAGCTTAATCCTACAATAATGAAAGCTTACCATCAAAGATTTAGGTATACCTATACCTTTGCTATGAGTCCTTATAGATGATCTGAGTCTAGGACAATCAAAGGCAAGAGTCTGAAAAACTAAAGCGACCTGTAGCAAGTTTTCCACCTAGTCAAATGTTAAAGATGAAGACGCAAGGCTTCATCACGTCAGAATAACTCCCACTTAACATTTGTTAAGACAGAGATATATATATAATAGGTCTGGAAAGAATTTTTAAAAAGTACAAACGACCACAAAATTCCTTTCCATATAGACAGACGTTGCATCACAGTACTTAAAATTGAAGTACATAAGACCATGAGTCTAAATTCGCTCTGAATAAGAAATTATCTTCTCAATTGTCCGAGTGAACAGCTAAATGATGAAGGTAAGGCTACCACTAAGATCTAAGCCTGCTCATTCAATGCAGAGAAACTCTCAACACATCTTCCCCTGTTGTTTTTAAAAGTATGTGAACAAACACAAATGATTAAAAATACAGAGGAGAAGATAAGAAAGCGAATTACTTTTCCCACACGAAGTTAAATATGGTGTTGTCTACATAATCGAAGACCTGTGAACTCGAGTAGACTTAACTGGAAAGAGATCTTATTACCCTTGCTCTTTGTCTGGATGAAGTCAGCGTCAAACTACGCTAGTGCTTCTCAAAATTACTCGCAGTATTGTGATTCACTGGAACAAGTTCAAGGAAACGATAATGTATAGTATCCATATCATCCCAAGAGTTGTTCCGAAAGGGAAAGTTATCCTCTTTCGTATCCCTTTCATCATTCGTCTAAATCAGTTAGAAACCTGGTCACCAGCATCTGAACAGGCAGATGACTGTACTGATTGAGCAACATTCAACAGCTCAAGTATTGAGACTGACGTTGAGTGCTTCTGCCTTAGCAGGAATACTGCGATTATCTGCGCAATTGCGACAGCAAGTCTGTTACGGAGGCCTGAGGAGCAGCGGTCATGAATTGCTTGTTCGCCGGCTGCTCCTGGGACAGGGTGTCCAAGATAGCTATTACTGCGGACGTCCCGATAAATGAAGCCTCATCTCCTTGGCTACTAGATAGTGCGGCTTTTTTCACAAAAGATGGACCTTTTGACGATGCAGACTAGAAATCCTAAGTCACTTAGCCAAGGTGCGGTCGAGAGTGCTTGGTAGACGCTAAAGAGGCAAAACTGTAGCCGTCCCCGGTTAAGAATTGAACTAAGCGTACCGGACAATAGCTATGAACGTAATCTCTGACTGACGCAAGTTCCTACCAACAACATCCGGCTCCAGATGTTGTTGAAAGAGAGAGAGGGGTCTCCCTCTTGCTCGTGGTCCGGGACACCTAACCGAGCGTACCTCAGAACTTGCCGGCTTCTTTCTTCCCTCAACACAGGGTGAGCATGATTTGATTAAATAGTGATCGCTACACCCTTATTCTCTCTCGACCGCTATGGAAAAACCCGGCGTCTCACCACTAGTCTACTTGATAGATCTGCCGGTTGAGCTAGCTGGAGACAAGGGACGTAAACCTCTTTTGAAGCCTAGCCCTTCTCTAATATCATTGAGCACTTTTCCACTAGTTCTGAATACAATGCACATGCGACACATCCGGTGTCACGGTCCTCATATTCAATCTTAACCACTTCACCAGAGTCAGGGAACTGAAACCACTCATCGCAGTTTATAGCCCTGTGCAATATAAAGATCACTTTGTCCATTATGTAGAGGAAACCATAAGACTAGCCGACCCCGGCTGCCTATTAGACGGGACGTCCCGGACAGGAGGCATGGATGTATACTCCGACTGACGCAAGTTTCTACCAAAATCATCTGTCCCCAGATGATGCTGTAAGCGAGAGAGGCCTCTCTCTTGCTCGCGGTCCTGGGTGACCTGGACGAGCGTACTTCAGAACTTGCCAGTTTCCTTCTTCGGTCGTCGCTGGGTGTGCATGGTTGCATATCATAGTGTTCGCTCCACCCTATATCATCTCCTAGCCCGGATCGGATACACCCAACGTCACAGTTCTCAGAGGCCTGAGTAACCACTTCACCGGTCGAGCTAGCTGGTGACAACGGACTTTGCGCGGTCGTGTGTGCTTTTCGAACGCAGAGGAAGCTATAAGACTAGCCGACCCCGGCAGTCTATGGAAGGAGCGTCCCGGACAGGAAGGCATGGACATAAGCTCCAACTGACACAAGTTCCTACCAACAACCTCTGACCCCAGATATTGTTATAAGAGAGAGGGGCCTCTCTCTTGCTCGCGATCACGGAAGACCTGGACGAGCATACCTCAGAACTTGTCTGCTTCCTCCTTACCGGGCTTCCTCCTTTCCGTCGTCGCAGGGTGAGCATGTTCGTATTTTATAGTGCTCGCTGCACCCTTATTCCTCTTCTCGCCTGCTACAGACATACCCGGCATCACACCACTAGACTACATGATAGATCTGCCAGTTGAGCTAGCTGGAGACAAGGGACGTAAACCGCTTTTGAAGCCTAGCCCTTGTCTAATATCATTGAGCACTTTTCCGCTAGCTCTATAATGCGACAACGGAAGCACACTCCCTGACGGCGTCACGAAACCATTCCATGTTCTTGTTCCTCTGTAAATAGAAACTAAAAGCTAGAGACATTTGACGAGAGGACCAGCAGGGCCCCTCGCCGCGATAGGACCGATAGTGTCCTAACACAAACCATGACACCCGTCATCCAATGGAACAAGAATCAGTGGTAGGACATCAACTATACTCAAGACAACGACCAAGTAAATAGAGGAAAGGCTTCCTCCATTTGCCCTTCTATTAGATAAATATTATTACCTAAATTTTAATATATGTCATTGTACCACCACCAAATCTACATATAATATAAGATAACATTAAAATACAATCGAATAAATAAATATATCCAAAAGAAAAATTCATTCAAAAATAAAATAAAAATTTTCCTTATATAAGAGCCCAAGTTCCCAAAGGGAACGACGAGCCCAAAAAAGCATAAGTGTGGACAAAATTATAAAAATCTGCTGTAAAATTAACTACCACACTATCAGAATATTTAATGTTACTTACAACTGTCATTTCTAAACAAAAATAGGAAACTACCTAGAGCACTGTAAATGTAAACAAAAACCGGAAACAAGACCCCAGGCAACACGGCCCGTAGTCAGTAACAGAAACAAGCCTATCCGATGTGAAGCAAGATCTTCATCAGAAGAAAAAACAATACATTGGATATATGATGCATGACCAAAACGCCCAAACACCCCAAGGGTGAGGACGTAACCCTGGGGATGTACAGAATAATCTTCTGTATAATACGTTTAACTCCCGAGAAATTTTATAAGAAAAAAAAATTTCATTAAAACAAGCCAAAAAGCTTGGGAGCTTAACTGGGGAGATCAAGGGAAGGAATACTAAATAAACAGTGGATAGATCATAATCAATCAGTGATAACGTCAGGCCCATGTCCCGAAATTAGGGAACATGAACTAATTTTAATAAATATTATAAAATTACAGCCCTGAACATTTCAAACCACCATTTCTTCCTTCCTTCATCCAGTTGTGTCCTTGGATCCACCAATTAACCATTGATTTGTGTCTGGCATCATTAATTGAGATTTAAAAAGCACAAATGTCAGTTTGATGTTATCTGACAAAGGCCAAACAAAGAATGATGTTGGCGCCAGATTTGGTGACTTCCTGGCATCTGCGCATGCACGGAGGGTAAATGTATGGAGGGCCAGATAGGACTTCTAATTTTCGGTTTTGCATGCAAATTTTGGGGATTGGGTGGGCAAAATTTGTGTTTGGCCCTAGATATTTTGGGGTTAGCACCAGCTAGTCTGGGCCATTGGTATACAGTATGAAAATATAATGTAAAACTCACACCAAGGCCAATATTCTAAATATTCTACATATTCTAAACATCTCAAGTTGATTCTACCCGAAGATATGACTAAAATACACGTCGGCCTACGTCTACCTGTTTTACCCTACTCAAAATATTTTTCTAATATTCCTGGCGATGGCAGGAAGACAGCCATACCGGGTATGTTGTTAAATAAAGCTATCTATCTTATCTATCTTATCTATCTCTCTCCCTCTCTATCTATCTATCTATCTATCTATCTATCTATCTATCTATCTATCTATCTATCTATCTATCTATCTATCTATCTATCTATCTATCTATTCTATCTATCTATCTATCTAATCTTATCCCATCCATCCATCCATCCATCCATCCATCCATCCATGCATCCATCCATGCATCCATCCATCCATCCATCCATCCATCTACTCATATTGCACCAAGTTAAAATTCAGGATCCTTTAGGGAGCCCAAATATTAATCTAGAGACTTGATTTGAACATATTTAAATCTGCCCCCTTAAAGATGTTGCATACCAATATCAAATGTTTCTGACTGGTGGATTGTAAGAAGGTTTTTAAAGAATTTTCTCATCTTGCACAAGCTAAACATCAATCTCTCACAGGAAGCCCAAATATGAAGCAAGGGACTTTATTTAAACAAATCTGAATAGGATCGCAGTAAGGACATTGTATTCTAAAAATCAAAAGATTCTGACCAGTAGATTTCAAGAAGATTTTCAAAGAATATTACTCATATTACACCAAGTTAAAAGAGAGCTCAAAGGATGAACCAGAGACTCAAATTGAGCAGCCATTAATCTTATGTACTCACATGTTGCCCATTTTACAGGACTTTAACCCAAAGCATTGGTGACTATTTCACGAATAAAACAGAGCTTGTTTACCACAATAATCAAGCACTGCTTCACTTCAGAGGAGGGGGAACAGGGATTTTAAAGAATATTCTTGATACTGCACTAAGTTAAAATTCAGGCTCCCACAATATATAACTCCAGAGATTTATGTAAACAAACTTCAAGCAAATGATGTAGACCTAGCTGAAAAAAAATCATGGAGTTTAAACTTAATGAAATAAACATGCACTGAACCAAATGAACAGTTTAAAAATACCTCAAAACTATACACCTCAAACTTAATTAAGCACCCATTTTTTTCGTAGTGGTGTTAATAGAAACTGTCATTACTTTCATGCTATCTTTAAGATGGCCAAAAGTGATTGTTTGCAGAAAGAATGGTCTATTGACAAATGAAAGACAACACAATGATGGAAATATGAAGTATTTTAATGGTGCCAATTACACATATCTGTCATTAATATCTGTGGCTTTGCATTGTCATCCGTGAATACAGGGAGAGTTGCCAACAGGTGGTTGTCAAAATAAGGCATGACAACCAGATTGAGAATGTCCCAGATGTACTGATGACAATCGAGATTCCCACGTACAGTCACCATATCAAGTTTATAATCATGAGAGAGGAATCCACAGATCATTACTGATCTTCCACCATAAGGAAAGTAGGTCTGATGTTCTTGGGCACATAAGCAGTATTTTTATGCCTCCAACTCTCATGCGATCATCTGTGACATGAAGCAGGAACCTACTCTCGTCTGACCAATGGACTCACCTCCATGTCCTGAGATTCCAATGTTGTCGTGCCATACACCACTCCAAACATCGTCTTTGATGTTGATCGGACAGAGCTGGACACTTGATGACCCTTCTGGATCTCATATCCAGTGCTTTGAGATGGTTTCGGACAGTTGTGTTGCACAAATGCCTATTGGAGAGCCAAATGCATCTCAAAACCTCACTTGAAACAAAGGTTCATGCCTAACAAGGCGTGTCAGACTCCAATCTTCCAGAGGAAAGGTCCTTCAGCGTTGTCCAGGCTTTGGTCGGTCCTTAACATCATTGTTTTTTTAATGTTTTGGGACAAGTCTGCTGATGACAGAATGACTAGAACCAAGTTGCTTTTCAATTGCTTTGAATGACATGCCTGTTGTATGCATGCCAACGATTTGCCATCTTAAAGCCTCTGACAGTTTCCTCCTTGCATTGTCAATATTTATGGATAAAAGAAGTGACAAATTTTCTTGTTTTATACCCAGATATTGCATATGGATGACAGTGTTTTTTGTGACATTCATGGGTAGCATGCTTCACCTGGACAAGTGGATGTGTTTGAGGTATGCTATCAACCAGAAACAACATATATTCCAGGCAAGTAAGATCCAGATCCAACAAAGTATATACTGAAGAAAATAAAGGATCAATGTACGAGCGTAAAGTGCCAGCAGCTACCAAACTACAATGTGCTCTACTCAACTACTTTCTGTCCTCAGCAACACCCATTAATTGTTGACAGTCAAGTACATGGATAACATCTAAATGAATGAATCTAATAAATAAAAAGCATTTATTCCTAAAAGTGTAGAATGCACACACTGATAAGCCTCTTTGAAGAGTCATATAGATGTCATCATGCATGCCAAGACCTGGTATGATTTCAGTTACAAAACATTGTACAGACTTAGTTCTAATCAAAAGATTCTGTCTGATGGATCTGAAGAAGAAGATTTTTAAAGATTATTCCTCATATTGCAATAAGTTCAAATTTGGGCTCCCTTAGAGAGCCCAATTATTAACCCAGGCACTCGAGTTGAACAAACTTGTATCTGACCCCCTTAGAGATGTTGTATACCAAAGACTTGTGTATCTGAAGAAGAAGATTTTTGAATCAATTTCCTCATATTGCACTAAGGTAAAATTCAGGCTACCATAGGGAGCCCAAATATTAACCTAGGGACCAGATTTGAACAAACTTGAATTTGCCCCCCCCCCCCCCCCTCCTGGAGATGTTGTATACCATATATCAAAAGATTCCAATTGATGGTTCTTGAAAAGGTGGATCTGAAGAAGAAGATTTTTTAAGAAATTTCCTCATATTGCACTAAGTTAAAATTTGGGTTACCATAGGGAGCCCAAATATTAACCCACAAACCGTACTTGAACAAACTTGAATCTCACCTCCCTTGAAATGTTGTATACCAAATATGAAAGGATTCTGACTGGTGAATCTGAAGAATATTTTTAAATAAATTCCCTCATATTGCAGTTAAAATTAAAATCTGGGCTCCCATAGGAAGCCTAAATAATATTGACCCAGGGACTAGATTTGAACACATTTTAATCTGCCCCCCCCCCCCCACCCCCTCGAGATGTTGTAAACCAAATGCAAAAGGATTCTGACTGGTGAATATTTTTAAAGGAATTCCCTCATACAGCACTAAGTTAAAACTTTGGGCTCCAACAGACCCTATTTGAACAAACTTGAATCTGACATCACCCCCCTCGAGATGTTGTATACCAAATAGGAAATCATTCTGATTAGTGGATCTGAAGAATAAGATTTTTAATGAAATTTCCACATACTGCAGTAAGTTAAAATTCGGGCTACCAAAGGAAGCCCAAATATTAACCGGGGGACTTGATTTGAACAATCTTGAATCTGACCCAACCTAAAGATGTTATATACCAAATATGAAACGATTCTGACTGCTGGTTCTGAAGAAGATTTTTAAACATTATTCCCCATACTGCCCTAAGTTAAAAATTTAGGCTCCTGTATTGAGCCCAAATATGAACTGATGGGCTTTATTTTAACTCACTCGTATCTGACCTCCCCTGTGGATGAAAACACCCCGACACAACCAATGGCAATCTTTTTCATACCAAATAACAGTTCTCTGTTCCGTGTGATTTGGGAAATTTAAATTTTATAGTAAATTTCTTTTCTTATAAAACCTACCACTATTGTTTACTACAGGCTTGCACTACAGTGGAAGTCCCTAACTCGGAAATATACTCTTTATTTTGATCTATCCCAAGCGATTTGGGAAACAAAAGTGGTGCAAAAGCACCAAGAAAAAATAAGCCAAAGCTGGGTCGAGTGCTACCGGTGCACACCCAGTGGGGGACGCTCTTCTCCAAGTACAGATACATGGTTTCTGGTACCAGTGCACAGATGTGTAACCAATGACTCATTCTTTTGAGTCCGCCAACATTGGAGCAGGGAGGAAGGATTCCTACCCAAATAAGAAGACGGGAGGGCCTCCATGTAAACAACTGTGGTAGGTATAATAAGAAAGGAAATTTACTATAAAATTTAAATTTCTTATCAACCTACCTTACAACTGTTTACTACAGGCTGAATAAACAATAGGAGGAGGGAATCATATAACCAACCCCTACATAACCCGACTGCACTGGAGCCGTGGACAGAAGAGAAGTTCCCTAGGCCTATCAAACCATAGCATCACAAACATTAGTAAAAGACATTGAGAGATAGGCGTATGGCTCTACATGATGCACAGACAGAACAGACAGTAAAACTGCACAGGGATGGAACTGACCTTGAAGAAGCCTAATGGCTAGGGTAGACAACAACCTGAGCAGAAGAAAGAGGGCCCAAAGAAAAAGGTCCTCAGACTGCTCCTGCAACTGACGCAGACAGGAGGTGGAGAAAGTAGAATCATTTCTCCAGTAGGCCTGTGTAACATCCAACAACTTTACGGAGTTAGAATAAGCACAGGAGGTAGACAAGGCACTACCTCGTGGGCAGAAATACGATTGGTAATACAATTGTCAGTCGCTAGACGAGCGTAGGCAGCAGGAATAGCAAGACAAATCCATCGAGAAATGGATTGAGGAGAGATCTTCTGTTGAACAGGAATAAGAGACAGAAAGAATCGTTTCCTGCCTTTCCTAATGCACTGCGGTTGAGATAAATGCAAAGTGACCGAACCGGACAGAGCAAAAGGTGATTACCCTCAGCAGAAGGAAGAGCCCTGATACAGATAGGGTGTGGTGTTGTTTCTGGTATCTGATTCTTGGCCATAAAGCAGCAATCAGTGGTAAAAGTAACACTGTTGCCGGAGCTCTGGAAAAAGGCCGGATCAACCAAGAGGGCGTGAAGCTCACTAACCCTTCTGGGTGAGGGACCTTCCACTTAACCGCATAGGCTAAACCAGTGGAGTGCCACCATGAAGAAGAAATGCACTCCACTGCTTATCTCGAAAAACCTCTACAGAGGAGATAGGACCTGACAAAAGATATGCGTGAAGGCACAATGAAGTCGGGTCGACGTGAAACCTCCTCAGGTGACCTTGGCAAAGAGGGTCGCGACATAGAGAGAGACTTGCCAGAACCGCCACCAACAGAGAGTGGAACAGATTGATCCACACCCGTTGAGGTGACAGGGGAGCGATGAGAATGTTTCGACAACTGCAGGTTCGTATTTTGGCAACAACCTGAGGCAGAATCAGAACCGGTGGGAAGGCGTAGCCGACTAGATCATTCCAGTCGAGTGACAGAGCTTTCACAGTGAAAGTCAGAGGATCTGGACACAGGGCCATGAAAGGGTCCACCTGATGGTTTTAATAGGTTGCAAAAAGATCGATGTGGGGACGGCCCCAGAAATCGCAAAGCGACTGGAACACTGCCCTGTGAAGCATCCACTCAGTGGAAATGACCCTGCCCTATCGGGACAGGGAGGCGACTAGGACATTCAGACTACTGGGAATGTGATGAACCACTACTCCAGCATTGACATCCTGAGTTAGCAGTAGAAGATCCAGAGCCAATTCATGCCGCACTGGTTCAGAATGTGGGCAACCACTGTCGAATTGTTTGACAACAGAAGGACCTGACAATTCAAAAGGTGGGGGATCCACTTCCGGAAACTGAGAAGAAGAGCAATAAGCTCCTTCTGGTTGATGTGAAAAGCTGCTAGATCCTGGTCCCATACCTGTCAAGGAAAAGACCTAGAGGATCAAACGTCGCACCCCATCCGAGATCGCTGGTGTCTGCCATCAGAACACAATCTGACGTGGGCAAGTCCAAAGGAACTCCCTGCATAATCCACTGAACATCCATCCAGGGGAGAAGGTGACGATGAAGAGAGACTGGAAACTGAAGCACCAGATCCAGAGGATCGACATTCGTCCTTCAACGACTGAGCAGAAAGTGTTGGACAGGTCTGACATGCAGATGACCTAGAGGAATGAGATCCATTACCGAACCGCAGAGACCGAGCTGCCGGAGAATACTCCCAAGCTGTCGTGGACGTGGAGTGGGACAGAGTCAGGGCAAAAGCTGAGAGAATCACAGCCCTTGCCTGGGGAACCACCAACGTATTCAGCTGAGTACGGAAGTCCATCTCCAGATGACAAAACAACTGAGAAGGGACCAGATCCGACTTCTCCTCATTGACTCGGAACCCTAGCTAGAGTGTGTGGATATCTGACTCCAGAATAGCAGCATTGGAGTGCCTCTGGAGGATATCGTCCAGGTATGCCGGAGTAGTCACCCTGGACTGTGCGCGATGGAAGGCTATCACATGCGACATCAGTCGGGTAAAGGCCCAGGGAGCCAGGTTGAGGCCGAATGGCATGGCCTTGAACTGGTAAACTTGCCCCAGAAAAGCGAACCCGAGATACTTTCCTGATGTCTGATGAATCGGAATGTGAAAGTAAGCATCTTGCAGGTCGTTGCTGTAAGCAAAATCTCCCTGGTGAATGATGCGGCGAACCAACCTGAAAGTCTCCATGCTGAACTTGGGAGCAATGATAGGCTGGTTCAGGGGACTCAGATTGATAACCGGTCAGAGTCGTCGGCCGTCCTTCTTCGGCACCAAGAACAGGCAGGAATAAAATCATACTGAATGAATGTTCTTGACAACCTCGATCGCCCCTTGACACGAGATTGTCTATCTCTGTGAAAGTTCCCGACGTGAAATGAAACTTGGGTTGGAAGAGGCACTCTTGACAGAGTGGGGTGTCTCCGGAAGGATATTCACAGCCCGGACTGAACAACCTCTAACACCCAAGGATTGGATGTGATCGTGGCCCAATGGTCTGCAAACTCTGATATCCTCCCTCCAACCTGGGACGAATCGAGGTGAGGACCTTCATTTCAAGCCCCGGCGAGGCCAGCGAGAGGAGAAACCACCTCCTCTGCTAGATGAAGGGTCCTGAGTCCTCCCACTGGTCTGCCGATGCTTACTCTTACCACGAGTAAAAAGTAGAAGCAGCGGCAGGAGGATCAGCCCTTGGCTTCGCAGAGGAAGCAGAAGGGCGTTTGTTAGGCTTAAAATGGCGCTGGCCTCAAACAGAAGGCTGATCAAGCTGGTGAAGCAGCAGTTGATCTTTGGAATGATGCAGGACGTCATCCCAGACAGTCACCACGGAACCATAGAATAGTCACGGACACGCTAAAGAAGCAGATCGAACAGCAGCGCGCCGCCCCTCAGGAAGGGACCGGCTTGTGTCCAACACAGTGTATTGGCGAACTAATTCCAGGTTAACTGTGTTACAGGCATGCGTGTGAGTAAGATGCATGGGCGCCTTGGAAATCACAGGCAAAGGAGCCTGTACGTCGTCAAACTTATCTGGAGGCAGCCAAAGCAGAGACGATGTGATCTGAGAGAGAAAGCATGCCCAGCATCTCTCTCGATAAGCCCAACAGGGACTCCAGAATCGCCATAGGAATAATGGCCGACTTGGGCTTGGAAAGCCAGAGGGAGGAGGAGTCCTTATCCAAGACCATCCAATTCTGGCAGACTGAAGGACTGGCGGAATCATAGGTACGATAACGCACTGGAGGAAAAAAGGTATCAGCCCAGGTCTTCATAGCCTTGGAGCTTATTCCAAAGTCGCAAACGCTTCGACCACCTGTACCAACTGGCACGGTTGAAGGCAACCAGAAGCGTGTTGCTCCACAGGCTGTAGGCGCGCAATGATGATTGCGGCCTGGCTGACACCGCTGGCTGGTCTGACGGTTTGAGATCAAGAGCTGCACCCAAGTCAGAAGACTGTTGGCTCTCGACATCAGCTATGTCTGATCCATCCTCTGAGTCTGAAGACACATAGCCCATCACAGGCAAACCAGCTGATGCTTCCCATAGTGTAGGTACACCAGGGGGATCAGAAAGCAGCCTGCTTCGAATCCAGGGAGGCAGCGCCACGGGGAAGGGATGGGTATGCTTGAAAACCACTAGTAGCCTCGCTGGAGGCAACAGGAAGGCGCTTGGAAAGAACCTGCATGAGCAAGGAGAGGGCCTCCCTAAGCTCACGGCCCCTGTCAGCCGGTTCGATGTGGGAACGACCTGGCAAAGTGGCATCACTCCTGATCCTTTTAACCAGCGAAGGGTCAGGATCCTCTAGTACACCCGATGTGGGGTGACAGGTTGTAGCCGAAATATCTGAATGCAGATGCTTATTGGGGTATGAAATACCCTGAGGATCTGAAGTGCAGGAACTCAGGAGAGTTGAAGTGGACCTCTGAGGGACAGAAGGTCCAGGCTGCACAAAATGCGTCGGTCCCACAAAGATGGCCGCAGGACCAGAGTGCATGGATGTAAACGCAACAGAGTCCATGGTGACTCCACCATGAACATCTGAATCCAAGGAAAAAGCTGCTGGGCTTGATGGCTGAGAGACTACAGCAGAGGGTTCAGTTGGCTGCCCCTTTGGACTCTGCCGAGTTGAAGTCAGGGAAGGCTGAGGCCGATATCTCATGTCGACACTACCAGACATCTCTGCAGACCCCTGCAGAGATAAGCTGAGGCCGGCTGAAACAGTGACCGAAGACGTTGCAGACGGAACAGCAGTAGCAGCAGATATGCCGGGAGCTGTTAAAACTGGTGGAAAAGGGGAGAAAGCAACCTAGCTCGTCTCCAAAGGAGGAGTCACAACCCTAGTGACAGCCTCAGATGTCGACTGAAGAGGGACAACAGTCCCGGAACCAAGCATCTCTTTATCAGACAACTCAACAGCTCCCACAGTATCCACAACAGGAAAAGACTGCACACCCCCTTGGAGGGGGTATAACTCTCATCAGACGTGGTCGTGTCGGGAGGAATGCCCATGAGAACGCACCACACGGTTCACATAAGCCCAAAAGACCAGGACCAACATGCTTGGGCAAAAGGCATTGCCCACAAGGAACAGTCCTGAGCATAACAGAGGTGAGAGCAGTAGAAAAGGTGAACTCAACAGACACAGAAAGAAGTAGAACACCCCCCCCCCCCCCCCCACCCCCAACTACGTAAGGAAGATGGTAGAACAGAGGGGAGATATCCTACCCATACAAGCCCCCACTGGCACCTAACTCCAATAAGAATGTCCAAAAGGACAACATAAATTGTCAACCAAACAATAATGTCTGAATCACATGGTACGTGAAAGTCGTGCACGAACACGGAGAATATAAAAAATATAATTAAAATGTGGTTGAATATAATAATGAGAATATATAAAACACAGCCTTGTTATTATATGATCATCAGATCCATAATTCTAGTAACAGGAACCATTATCAACGAGTTGAATTATCAATTTCTTAATGCAAATGAAGGCACATCTTCCTAAGATGGCAGAAGAAAAAAAGAATGAGTCATTGGTTACTCATCTGCGCACTGGTACCGGAAGCCGTGGATCTGTACTAGGAGAAGAGCATCCCCCACTGGGTGTGCACAAGTAGCACTCGACCCAGATTTGGCTTATTTTTTCTTGGTGCTTTTGCACCACCTTTCTTTCCTTGGGAAAGATGAAAATAGAGAGTATATTTCCGAGTTAGGGACTTCCACTATAGTGCAAGCCTGTAGTAAACAATTCTAAGGTAGGTTGATAAGAAATATGGGCATTTCAAAATATTTCTATTTTTAGCTCCTGGGGTTCTCATGGGGACACAGGAATTTTTTTTTTTGCATGAATCAAGTATTTCTGACTCAATAATACCACATATCAAATATGATTCACATTGGACCATCGGTTCAGAAAATAGGAATTTTGGTCGGGGCCAAAAATCTTGTCCCTCCCATTACAACAGCAAATATTGATCCACAAACTTTGTTTGAACAAACTTAAAGGAAGCTTCATACCAAATATCATGTCATTGTACCCTCTGGTTCATGAGAAGATTTTCAAGGAATTTTGGTGGATTTTCCTCCACCCCCTACCAATGAGGCTGGGCAAGTTAATTTAAAAAACAAAACAAAATCCGATGTCAGAACAAGAAATCACCCTCTCTTTAAGGAGGGGCAAGTTGATTTGAAAAAAAAAAAAAAAAAATGCGACGTCAGAACAAGAAATCACTTCAAATATTACTAAAATTGGTTCAGCAGTTTAGGAAGGGCAGGTGCAAACACCATGTTCACAGATGCCAGAAGACGGATGGTGAGTGATCACTATAGCTCATACTGACTTTCAGTCAGGTGAGCTATCTAGAGGCTCTAAAGAGCCTGTAATCACTCACCTGTAACTACATATAAAAATTTGATTCCCATAGGTTTTCCATGGTAACTATGAGCTGCAATTGTGGCTGTATTTGCAACATTACATCAACATTACATGAGGATCAGTGGTAGAAGGCGTCCCAGTCCTCAATCATGTGAAGTTTCAAAACATTTTACTTTGTAGTTTCAGAGGGGAGTATTTTTACCAAATCCATCAATCAGAATCGTAGAATGTCTCTGGTGGCCATATTTTCTAACCAACAGGAACAAAAAGAGGATCGTTTGTAGAGAGCCTCCTATAAAACACTCCTGCGAAGTTTAGTTCACATTGGCTCAGTTGTTCCAGAGAAGAAGATGAAAAGGTGATTTCCCATTGGGTTTCTATAGTAACTATAAGCCGCAATTGTGGCCATGTTTGCAACACAATCAACATGAAATGAGAATCGTTGGTAGAGGGTGTCCCAGTCATCAACTATGCAAAGTTTTCAAAAACATTTGGCCCTGTGGTTTCTGGACTCCAATCAGAATCAAAAAATGATTCTGGCAGCCATGTTTTTCGATGCACGGTAACAAAATGAGGAGCGTTTGTAAAGGACCTGCCATAGACTATCCCTGCCAGGTTTGGTTCACATCAGCTCAGTAGTTTCAAAAAAATGAAAATGTAATTTCCCATAGGGTTTCTATAGTAACTATAAGCCACAATTGCAGCCATGTTTGCAAACCGATCAACATTAAATGAGGATCATTGGTAGAGGGTGTCTCAGTCATCAACCATCAGTTTCAAAACATTTGGCCCTGTGGTTTCAGAGAACATTTTTTAAAAATCCACCAATCAGAATCAAACAAGAAGGACGCCAATGCCTATAGCTCACCAACATTTCTCTTTGATAGCAACTTTGGCAAACACAAGAACTGTATCAAACAGGCTCATAACATTCGACAAAGCTGACCTAAACACAACCTCTTAAAAGTAAAACACAGAAACTGACATAAACACTAAGTTAAACATGAAATTCTGAGCTAAACAGAAAACTAAACGCGACTAAAAATGTCAAGAAAAATGTTTAAAATACAGAGTATGAGGGGTTAATCATGAAACAATGATACTAAGGAACAAGTATGATGAATATAAGTGCCATGGGAAGAGAAGGAGCACAGCAGCTGACCTAAACACTAAGTTAAACATGAAATTCCGAGCTAAACAGAAAACTAAACCCTACGAAAAATGTCAAGAAAAATGTTTAAAATGCAGGGTATGAGGGGTTAATCATGGAACAATGATACTGAGGAACATGTATGATGAATATAAGTACCATGGGAAGAGAAGGAGCACAGCAGCTGACCTAAACACTTAGTTAAACATGAAATTCTGAGCTAAACAGAAAACTAAACGCAACTAAAAATGTCAAGAAAAATGTTTAAAATGCAGGGTATGAGGGGTTAATCATGGAACAATGATACTGAGGAACATGTATGATGAATATAAGTACCATGGGAAGAGAAGGAGCACAGCAGCTGACCTAAACACTTAGTTAAACATGAAATTCTGAGCTAAACAGAAAACTAAACGCAACTAAAAATGTCAAGAAAAATGTTTAAAATGTAGGGTATGAGGGGTTAAATAATGGTAGAATGATAATAATCATCATATAGCAGCATTATAAAGGCCATGATATGGAAATAGGGTGAGTAAGTGACCTAAACAGAAGCTTTAACATTATTGGACACGTACGCTGATGCCGATGCTGACCGATCGAGCCATGCCATAAGCTCTCACACAATTAAAGTTGGGGAGCTAAAAATGCTTCTGGCAGCCATGTTTTTCAATGCACAGTAACAAAAACTAGATAGTTATTTGTGTACAAAGCACACAATGGTGCATCCCCGCATTTCCTTAGCAACACCTCAGCACAGTTTTAAGGTTCCAAATTAAATACCCTAGAAGCCTTTTGATTTGAACTGATTTTCTAACGATAAAAGTGGTTCCACTGGAACCACCTGGGGCCAAATCAAAATGATGAAACCTTCATGCACATCTAGAGATGCTACCTGAATACCTTAGCATAATTTAAATGTTTCAAATTAAATACCCTAGGAGCCTTTCGATGAAAACTGATTTTCTAACAATAAAAGTGGTTCCCCTGGAACCAAATCAAAATTCCGAAACCTTCATGCACATCTAGAAATGTTACCTGAACACATTAGCATAGCTTAAACGTTTCGAATTAAATACCCTAGGAGCCTTTCAATGAAAACTGATTTTCCAACAATAAAAGTGGTTCCACTTGGGGCCACATCAAAATTCTGAAACATTTATGCACATCTAGTGATGGTACCTGAACACCTTAGCATAGTTTAAAAGTTTGAATTAAATACCCTAGGAGCCTTTCGATGAAAACAGATTTTCTAACAATTTGGGCCAAATCAAAATTATGAAACAATCATGTACATATAGAGATGTTAGCTGAACACCTTAGCATAGTTTAAATGTTTTGAATTAAATATCTTAGAAGCCTTTCGATGATAACTAATTTTCCAATGATAAAAGTGGTTCCACCAGAGCCACATGGGGCCAAATCAAAATTCCGAAACCTTCATGCACATCTAGAGATGTTACCGGAACACACTGCATAGTTTAAATGTTTCGAATTAAATACCCTAGGAGCCTTTCGATGAAAACTGATTTTCTAACGATAAAAGTGGACCCACCTGGGGCCAAATCAAAATTCTGAAACATTCATGTACATCTGGGGATGTTACTTGAACACCTTAGCATAGTTTAAACAATTTGAATTAAATACCCTAGGAGCCTTTCGATGAAAACTGATTTTCCAACAATAAAAGTGGTTCCACTGGAACCACCTGGGGCCAAATCAAAATTCTGAAACATTCATGTACATCTAGGGATGTTACCTTAACACCTTAGCATAGTTTAAACATTTTGAATTAAATACCCTAGGAGCCTTTCGATGAAAACTTATTTTTCAACGATAAAAGTGGTTTTACCGGAGCCACCTGGGGCCAAATCAAAATTCCAAAACCTTTATGCACATCTAGAGATGTTACCTGAACACCTTAGCATAGTTTTAATGTTTTGAATTAAATACCCTAGGAGCCTTTCAATGAAAACTAATTTTCCAATGATAAAAGTGGTTCCACCGGAGCCACCTGGGGCCAAATAAAAATTCCGAAACCTTCATGCACATCTAGAGATGTTACCTGAACACATTAGCATAGTTTAAACATTTTGAATTAAATACCCTAGGTTTGGTTCATGTCAGCTCAGTAGTTCCAGAGAAGAATTTGAAAATGTGATTTCCCATGGGGTTTCTATAGTAACTACAGGCCTCAATTGCAGCCATGTTTACATCCCGATCAACATTAAATGAGGATCATTGGTAGAGGGGGTTCCAGTCATTATTTATGTAAGTATCAAAACATTTGACCTGGAAGTTTCAGAGGAGAAGATTTTTCAAAATCCACCAATCAGAATCAAAGAATGCTTCTGGTGGCGGGAACAAAGTGAGGATCGTTTGTAGAGGACCTTCTATAGACCATTCCTGCCAAGTTTGGTTCACATTGGCTCAGTAGTTCCAGAGAAGAAGATGAAAATGTGATTTCCCAGAGGGTTTCTATAGTAACTATAAGCCGCAATTGAAGCCATGTTTGCAACCCGATCAACATCAAATGAGGATCGTTGGTAGAGGGAGCCAAGTCATCAACCATGCAAAAGTTTCAAAACATTCAGCCCTGTGGTTTCAGAGAAGATTTTTCAAAAACCACCAATCAGAATCAAAGAATGCCTCTAGCAGCCATGTTTTCAAACCCATGAGAACAAAATGAAGATCATTTGTAAAGGATCTCCCATAGAAGAAGATAAAAATGTGATTTCTCATAGGGTTTCTATAGTAACTGTAAGGTGCAATTGTGGCCATGTTTGTAACCCAATCAACATTAAATGAGGATCATTGCTAGAGGGGGTCCCATTCATCATTTATGTGAAGTTTCAAAACATTTGGCCTGGCGGTTTCAAAGGAGAAGATTTTTGAAAATCCACCAACTAGAATCAAAGAATGCCTCTGGAAGCCATGTTTTTCATCCGACGGTAACAAAATGAGGATCGTTTGTAGAGGACCACCCATAGACCATTCCTGCCAAGTTAGGTCCACACCAGCTTATTGGTTACAGAGAAGAAGATAAAAATGCGAAAAGTTTATGGACGCCGAATAATGACGGATGCAAAGTGATGTGAAAAGCTCACATGGCCTTTTAGGCCAGGTGAGCTAAAAAAGGAGCAATCCCCCCCATTCCCCACATGGGATAGGGCATGGTGCCCTGATTTGAAAAAATCACAATGCAACTCTATGATCAACAAATCTGTAAAATTCTTATGGTTAAATGGTTTTATATAAAAGCCACAAACATCACTTTAACATTCAAGATGGTGGACAGGGAGTGATCACTATAAGTCTTGGTCAACTAAAACTTCACCCACTGAACCCAACCCAACCCAACCCAACCCCACCTTACCACACCCCACCCCATCGACAATTTTTGAATTTTTGCATCAAATCACTCAAAATGCTCCCCCAATGGGGTACATTTGTTTCCAATTATATCACTCCTAATCCCTCCAAATTCATATTAAAACACAAAAAAACTAGAAAGTATTTTAGCACACTAAAACATATGTCTCCCTTTCCTTTTGAGGTCAGAGGTCAAGGTCACATGCAGTTCATCAAGGTAGCGGACATGCGGTTTCATGGTGACACATCCACATGTCAAAAAAAAAAAAAACATTCTGGTCTGGACAATTACTCCCTATTTAAAGTACATAAATTTGACCTTGAGGTCAAGGTCACATGAAGGTCATGATGACTTGTGGTCTCATTGTGATACATCCACATGTCAATCATCTAAGTCCTAGGTCAAAAAACAAAAAAGTTCTGATCTGGACAATTACTCCCTAGTTGAAGTACATAAATTTGACCTTGAGGTCAGAGGTCAAGGTCACATGCAGTTCATCAAGGTAGCGGACATGCGGTTTCATGGTGACACATCCACATGTCCAAAAAAAAAATCTGGTCTGGACAATTACTCCCTATTTAAAGTACATAAATTTGACCTTGAGGTCAAGGTCACATGAAGGTCATGATTACATGTGACAAGCGGTCTCATTGTGATACATCCACATGTCAATCATCTAAGTCCTAAGTCAAAAAACAAAAAAGTTCTGGTCTGGATAATTATTCCCTATTTGAAATACATAAATTTGACCTTAAGGTCAGAGGTCAAGGTCACATGTAGGTCATCCAGGTAGACGACATGCGGTCTCATGGTGACACATCCACATGTCAAATAACCAAGTCCTAGGTCAAAAAACAAAAAATTTCTGGTCTGGACAATTACTCCCTATTTGAAGTACATAAATTTGACCTTGAGGTCAAGGTCACATGAAGGTCACGACATGCTGTCTCATGGTGACACATCCACATGTCAAATAACCAAGTCCTAGGTCAAAAAACAAAAAAATTCTGGTCTGGACAATTACTCCCTATTTGAAGAACATAAATTTGACCTTGAGGTCAAGGTCACATGAAGGTCACAATGGTATGCGACACACCGGCTCATGGTGATACATCCACGTGCCAAATATCTAAGGCCTGGCTCAAATGACAAACAAGTTTTGGTCTGGACAAAGTTTCCTTGAAAAAAGCACAAATCTGACCTTCAGATCAAAGGTCAAGGTCACATGAAGGTCACAATGGTACCCTGCACACCGGCTCATGGTCATACATTCACATGCCAAATATCTAAAGCTTGACTCGAAATACAAAAAAGTTCTGGTTTCCCTTACAAAGCGTATAAATCTGACCTTCAGGTCAAAGGTCAAGGTCACTATGGTACACTGCACACTGGTTCATGGTGATACATCCACATGCCAAGTATCTAAGGTGTAGGTCAAAAGACAAAAAAGTTATGGCCCGGACAAAGTTTGTATGAGAAGAAGAAGAAGAAGAAGAAGAAGAGAATATGCACTAAAACAATATGTCTCCCTTCTGGGAAGGGGAGACATAATCATCAAATGGACTGTCCAGCCCATTTACTCATTCAATCCAACACTACAATGGGGGTGCATCATTTTTTTAGCATAAAAACACTTGAAATCCCTCAAAACTAAAAATAACCCAAATAACGCCCATCCTCCTCCATTTGCCAACCTCATGGGGTCAACTGGAAGTGGGTATTGTATAACTCAATACATGTTTGAGAAGGCATGTCATGCTAAACATCCTTGTATAATTTCTTGAAGATGAAACTATAAAAAGGCAATTCAAATATAATATTGGTTTTGGATTGTGAATACAAAATGTTACTATGGACAGAAGATCCAAGTTGAACAAGAGCCATACCGCTTGTAGAAAGGAGAGGAAGAAACCTGTTGCACATGCATATCCTTTTCCCACATGCTGCTGTATCATCATACCACAGGAGATTGTTACAGGACTGACAGTTTTCGAATAACCATGTAAAATGTTTGTACAGATGGATGAACTGATAGATGGATAGATTGACAGTGTCATTGACATAATACCCCACCTCATTAGAGGACTTGGTAACAACAATGTACATGGTGCATATACTCAATTAACTATTCAAGCTCATCTGTCATCTGTTCTCGTAAGAGTTAAATCAATGTAAAAAAAAAAAGGTCAAAAGAACTGAAAATCACCTATTAAATGTCTTTGACTGCCAGTATTCAGCTCTTCTATAATAATAATGCAACCAGTGGTATACATGAAAAGACCTGAAAGAAAAGAAACAAAGGAAACTGCATGAAATTATTTTCATCGTTACACAACAAACTATTTTTTTCTTTTTGTGAGCCATATAAATTGCTGTGAACACTGTTCTGATAGATGTGCATCACATTTGATTTTCTGTCAAATTAATAAGGAATACAACACTTATTTAGCTATCAGTTATTAATTTAGGGATAAATCAGTTTGCCATCATAGATATTAGGAAACTCTTCACTGGTCCCCATGACCTGTACTGAACTGGAATTTGTAAAATGTCAAAACAGCAATTTGATTAAAATTTTAACTAGAATATTTAACTTCCCTCTAGTTCCTAGCATGATCTCTGAACTAGCTCTGAACCACTTAAGTCTACAAGACCTGCAACATTATCTGGCTTCCTCAGATGAACAGAAATCAACAGTAGTGATGGGCAGAGATCTGGCCAGTTTGGCTGTCTCGGGAGAAAGATCTGATATGTGTTACATATGTGACAAGAAGCTGCTTGCTGTCAGAACTTCTAATGGCAGTGGCACACAGGATGCAGTGCAGGCATTGCAATGGCTATACAGTCAACTATATGTTCCGCTTATTAGCTTTGAGAACATTGAGTTATGTCGGTAGAACTGCCTAATCCCAAAATAAACACTGCCACTAAATGCAGAGTGTCTGATGTGAAATAAGAATAGAAAGGCTGATTCTGGACTTGCCGCAACGACAGTGATTTTCTGATATAGCATACATGTTGGTGTATTCTGAGGTTATCTTTATCTTAATTTGATAATCTACCTCAATCACATAGAGAGAGAAAAGAGCTACCACTGATTTTACTTTGTCGCGTTGTCGGTGTTCAAGTACTTAACTATCCCTTTTCTGTTTCTCAGTTCTCATTGTATCTTAATCAGTACATTTCATGAATGATCTTTCTGTTTGCTCTGTTGTTCTATGTAGAAGCCTTTTTTTAATGTGTAATTTTGTTCATTTGTTTTCTCTTAGGAGAGGAACCTAAATAAGATCCCATAACATGTGTTCCAATACTATTTTTGTTTCATAAATATGTCAGTACAACATGTATGCCCCACAAAAAAAGTCTGGAAAACTGAATCTCTTGAGTTGTCACATCATGAACTAGGTTCAAGATCAATAACTGTGCGAAAAGTCATCCGCCTGGGACCAAACACAAACTCAAATTGTAGGTACCTATGACAAAACCACATACCATAAATGAGCCAATTATCTAAACATATAGCAAACAAGAGGCCCCAGGGGGCCTGAGGGCGCTCACCTGACAAGGTAGACTAAATATCAACCCAGGGAATTGATTTCAACAAGTTGCATCTGCACCTCCTAAGAAAAGCTTATGCCAAATATCCAAAGATTCTAGCCAGTGGATCTAAAAAAAAAAGATTTTAAAAGAATATTCCTCATATTGAATGAAGTTATAATTTGGGCTCCCACAGGGAGCCCAAATATGAACCCAGGGACTTGACTTTAACAAACTTGAATCTCAACCCCCTAAGGATGCTGCACATCAAATATCAAAACATTCCAACTGCTGGATCTGAAGAAGAAGATTTTTAAGAAAATTCCTCATTTTGAACTAAGTTACAATTCAAGCTCCCACAGTGAGCTTAAATATGGACCTAGGGACATGGCTTGAACAAACTTGAATCTTACCCCCTAAGGATGCGGCATACCAAATATCAAAGGCATCCTGACTGCTGGATCTGAAGAAGAAGATTTTTAAAGAAAATTCCTCATTTTGAACTAAGTTATCATTCAGGCTCCCACAGTGAGCCCAAATATGAACCCAGGGACTTGGCTTGAACAAACTTGAATCTCACCCCCTAAGGATGCTGCATGCCAAATATCAAAACATTCCAACTGCTGAATCTGAAGAAGAAGATTTTTAAAGAAAAATTCCTCATATTGAACTAAGTTTTAATTCGGGCTCCCACAGGGATCCCAAATATGAACCCAGGGATTTGGCTTTAACAAACTTGAATCTCACCCCCCTAAGGATGCTGCACACCAAATATTAAAACATTCCGGCTGCTGGATCTGAAGAAGAAAATTTTTTAAGAAACTTCCTCATACTGCACTAATTTAAACATTTGGGCTCCCATAGAGAGCCCAAATGTGGACCCAGAGATTTGATTTCAATAAACATGTGAAACAATCTTCCAAAGATGTTATATGTGACATTTGAAAGCTTTTGGAGTAGTGGTTTGGGAGAAAAGTAGTCTTAAATGTTTTTCCCATTATCCACAGTGTTAAAAAATGCTGATTCAGTACTTTTTCAAAGTCCCAAAAAAGTACCCATGATAAAACCGATAGCATTTTTTTTTTACCATTCCATTCTGTTGGTCCTAAGGAAGCTTCACACCAAATAAGAATTCTCAGTGCCATGTAGTTTTGGGGATATGGGCGTTTTAATTTTTTTCTATTTTTAGCTCCTGCAGTTCCCATGGGGTGACAGGAAAAATAATTTGGGCATGAATTAAGTACTTATGACCCAATAAGTCCTCATATCAAATTTGGTTCAAAACTGCCTCTCGGTTTGGAAAATAGAAATTCTGGGCGGGGTGAAAATTCTTGCCCCTCCCATAACCAAGGCAAATATAGCTCCTCGAACTTCTCTTGAACAAATCTGAGTCTACACCTGAAAAGGAAGCTGCACACCAAATATCAAGTCTCTGCTGAGTCTACACCTGAAAAGGAAGCTGCACACCAAATATCAAGTCTCTGCTACTGCTGATTCATGAGAAGAAGATTTTTAAAAAATTTAAGCACACTTTTTGGGCGTGGCCCTACCGAGGAGCAAGGCAACTTGATTTTAACAAAATCAAATTGCGATGTCATAACAAACTATTATCTCAAATATCAAATAAATTGGTTTAGCGGTTTGGAAGGAGAAGACGCAAACACCATGTTCACGGACGACGGATGACGGACGGTGAGTGATCACTATAGCTCTCCTGACTGAAAGTCAGGTGAGCTAAAAAGGGCAGGAAAACTGATTCTCTGAATCATCAGCATCATAAAGTTCAAGGTAAATAACTCAGCCAATTATTCAAATGTAGGGTGAAAAAAAGTATCGAAAACTGTTATTTCTGAACTACAGAATGATGGAATGATGGGAAGAAGGAATGGCAGATAGACAGAATGACAGAAGCCCCCAGCCATTTTATGACAAGCGCATAAATGAAAGTGTCAATGACACTGTAGCTCAACTTGACAAACTTGAACTTGGTAAGTTATGAGTGAATGGCAAAATTGAAGATCACTGGTTCAAATGTTATTTGATGAAACTTCAACATAATATCACTGTGTGTGCACAACATCAGAGCAATCAACGCATTTTTAAATGTAAACTGTAGGGTAGGCCCCTGCAAATATGGATTTTTCTTCGAATCGACTTTAACTTACCAAAAAAATGTTTGAGCCTACCGAACATCCAATTCGAAACAAGTTAGCTGAAACTAGGTGTCCAAGTGCAGTTTCGTATATGCTATTTCCAGTTCAAAATAGCCACATTAGGATTGTTTTGGCATTGTACTGATGATTTATCCACATATTCATGCTAACATTCAGCAGTTCATACGTTAACAATGCATCACACTTGAATGCATGTTGAAAAGGAGACAAAGAATCTGTATGTACCTGTGATTGCTTTGCTCCCTTCTTGACTTTAAGCTTGGCATCGTTCGGTTTTCCTTATCATGAAGCGATGGATGCTTCTTACTGAAGTGTACCAGAGGTGAGATGTAGTTCCTGTCGTTTGGGTTTTGTACAAAGTCTTACATGTATTATATGTGATGTAGCCATGGCTTTATCCACTGTAAAATATGAGTGTATTACTGATATCATTTGGAATCACGCAACACACGTGATTCCAAATGATATTAGTAATACACTGTAAGCTCCATGTTGATGATGTGTGCTTGCAGTTCACGCTCAATTCCTTGCATTGTTTTGACAATTTAGCAAGTATTAAATGTACGAATGTAAATATACTGAGACATTTTTTGATAAGTCTTTTTTCATATTCAGTTTTCATATTTGTCATTTTAGTTTTGACTTGCATTCAACTTGAATTTGTTGATCGACTCAACCTCGACTCGAACGATCGAACATTCACAGGGGCCTACTGCAGAGCTGGCTACAGGAAGAATGCTGATACACAAATGCAGTAAGTTTAAAGGTCATTGTGAACAGTAACTTTTTTCACAGAAATGAATTCTAATCGATAGCTCTTATCTAGAGGTCTTGCCTAATGAGCACACCAAGTTAAAAAAAACAATCCTATGATAAATGTGTCGTGTAGTCCATGTCAAAGAAGAATGTTGATGCACAAATGCAATTCAAAAGTCGTTGCTTACAGCAACAGTTTTTGATGGAAATGAAAAGAAAATTGATAGCTCCTATCTTGGTCACCCTGAATAAGCATACCAAGTTTCAAAACAACCTGATAATGAATGCACCTTCTGAGGCGTGCCAAAGGAAGATGCTAAAGCACAAAAGTACTATGTTTGAAGGTTGTTGCAATGCACAAATGTACTAAGTTTGAAGATTGTTGCAAGTGGCAATGTTTTTTTTCAATGGAAATTAATAAATATGCCCTGTAGGGAGTGCAAAAGGGATAAGATGCTACACAAATGCACTAAGTTCAAAGGTTGGCACTAACAACGTTTTTCAATGGAAATAAAAGAAAATCAATAGCTCTCATCTACAGGTCACCCCAAACATGCATACCAAGTTTCAAAGCAATCTATTCATAAATGTGCCTAAAGAGTGTGCCAAATGAATATGTTGGTGCACAAATGTATCAAGTTCAAAAGTCAATGTTACAGCAATGTTTTTTTGAAGAACTTGAACCAAGTTTCAAAGCAATCCATTCATAAATGTGCCCTTTCAGGGCATGCCAAAGAAATATGTTGAAGGGTTCCCCCAGGTTAAAATCTTTGAAATTCAAGGACATTCCAGGCCATTTCTCGGCAATTTTCGTGGATTTTCAAGCCCCCCATTTATGAAATTCAAGGCTTTTCAAGGCCGAGGCTGGCAAAGTACCCTAAATTATCAGATAACGACTAGAAACTTTCTCTTATATTTCCCTTTGTTGGTAATTCTAACACTTGACATCATTTCTTGGAAAACTCTTTCTGAAAGCTATCCAAGCAATGATATCACTGATTAGAATTAGTGAGCCTGAGAAAGACATTTTCTTGTGTTTATCCTACAACTGCAGTGTAATTACCAGGTGGCACAATAGCTATGTCTCTTGTACATGTACCGCTATTCTAACTGAATACTTACTGAATGTAAATGAATTGATGTCATCCTTTCTCCCAATGAGTAAACTACATGTTACATGTAAATGACACATTTCGTAACCCACAATGTCTCTGGAAATGTCATTCGAAAAGCAAAATGTAATTCTGTTGTGGGGAAGTGTACCTTCCAACAAGCTTGGATTAAATCAACAGCATACTATAACTGGTTACTGCCTGTTCCAGTTGAACGGTATTCAGCTAAATGCAGTAAGTGTCGAAAAGTTTTTAATGTTTCATACATGGGAGAATCATCCTTAAAATCGCACGTGTTAACATTTGAGGTGAATAAGACAATAACACTTTCATTTGGAAATCCAAACTCGGAATCCACCGTGATGGCGACTGCCCGTGCCAGGACTTTAAGATGACGTTGTGGCAAATTCATCAGACATACATGCTTCGGAAATACTCAAATAGTTCAACTGAACAATCATCCATTTGTAATATTTTCAATACGAATAAATTATCCATGCATGTGCGCTCAGCATTCGAACAGGCAGAATTTACAATAAATCTTCCCATTGGCTTAAATAGACACCATTGTGCTCGCCCACATCAATAGCAACCATTCACAATGCTTGATTCAAAGGATTTCAGTGTCACATCACTGCAAAGTTCTATCAATAATACACGCATTGGCACTGCCGTAAATACTCCAAAATATGACCGGATTAATAAATCACACAGTTACATTTGCAATAAATGCCGTAAAATATGTTCGGATTAAATTACGCATCACAAAATTCTCAGATTTTCCAGGCTTTTCAAGGCTCCCATTGGAAATTCAAGGCTTTCAAGGCCTTGAATGACCTTTTGACGAATTCCAGGCTTTTCCAGGTTTTCAAGGCCCCGTGGGAACCCTGTGAAAAATGCAATGATTTTAAAGATCATTGCGGACAGCAACTTTTTTGAATGGAAATGGAAGAAAATCGACAGATCACATCTAGAGGTTACACCAAACATGCATTCAAAGTTTCAAACTGATTCATTCATAAATTCACCCTGCATGGCTTGCCAAAGGAAAATGTTGATACAAAAATGCAATGAGTTCAAAGGTCCTTGCTAACGGCAAAATTCGGCAACGTTTCTTGAGAGAAATGAAAAAAATCAAAGCTCACATCTAGAGATCGTTCCAAACAAGCACCCCATGTTTCAAAGTAACTGAATCATAAACATGGACTGTGCGGTGTTCCAAAGAAAATTGTCAACAGACAAAACAGCAAAGTTGAAGGTCATTGCTAAGTTTGAGGGAAATGGAAGAAAATCAAGAAAATCTATAGCTCTTATCTAGAAGTCACCCAAAATAAGCATACCAAGTTTCAAGCCAATCCATTCATAAATGCACCCTGTAGAGCATGCAAAAGAAAAATGTTGATGCAAAAACAGCAATTTTCAAAGATCATTGCTAACAGCAACGCTTCTCACCAGATATGAAAGAAAATCAATAGCTCACATCTAAAGGTTGCTCCAAACAAGCATACCAAGTTTCCAATCAATCGGATCATAAATGTGACGTGTGCAGTGTGCAAAAGGAAAATGTCAATGCACAAAAGGGGCAAACTTGAAGATCATTGCTAACGCCAACTTTTTTTGACAGAAATGAAAGAAGCTCCCATCTGGAGGTCAACCCCAAAAAACATAAAAAGTGTCAAAGCGATCCATTCATGAATGTACCTTATAGGGCATTCCAAAGGAAAAAGCTGATGCACAAAAGCACTAAGTTTAAAGGTTATTACTAACAGCAACTTTTTGGACGAAAATGGATGAAAATCAATAGCTCCCATCTAGAGGGCACCCCAACAAGAATACCATGTTCAAAGCAACCCGATCATAAATGCAACCTATGCAGTGTGCCAAAGGCATATATCGATTCACTGATGCACTAAGTTCAAAGGTCGATACTAAAAGCAAGTTTTTTGATGAAAAAGTTTTAAAACAATCTGATCCTAAATGTGCCTTGTGCCGCATGTTAAAGGAATGTATTGATGCACAACTGCTGTAAGTTCAAAGGTCATTGCTAATGGCAACATTTTTTTTACAAAAAAGAAAGAAAATCGTTAGCTCCCATCTGGAGGTCACCCCAAACAAGCATGCCAAGTTTCAAAGCGATCCAATCATAAATGTGCACTGTAGGGCCTGCCAAATGAATATATTGATGTATAATTGACCAAGTTCAAAAGTCTATGCCAACAGCAATGTTTTTTGACGGAAATGGAAGAAAATCCATAGCTCCCATCAAGAGGTCACCCCAAATAAGCACTCCCGGTTTCAAAGTGATCTGATCATAAATGTGCCCTGATGGGTGTGCCAAGGGGAAATATTGAAGCATAACTGCACTAAGTTCATCATAGGTCATAGCCAACAAAAACATTTTTTTAATGAAATAGAAGAAAATTGTTAGCTCCCATCTAAAGGTCACCCCAAACAAGCATACCAAGTTTCAAAGCGATCCAATCATAAATGTGCCCTTCAGCCAAAGGAATATATTGATGCCTAACTAAAATCCAAAAGTCATTGTCAACGGCAACATTTTTTGACGGAAATGGAAGAAAAGCGACAGCTCCCATCTAGAGGTCACATCAAACAAGCATACCAAGTTTCAAAGCAATCTAATCATAAATGTGCCCTGTAGGGTGTGCCAAAGAGAATATTGATGCCTAACTAAACTAAGTTCAAAGGTCATTGCCAACTGCAACTTTTGTTGATGGAAATCGAAGAAAATCAATAGCTTCCATCTGGAGGTCTCCCCAAACAAGACTATCACGTTTCGAAGTGATCCTATCATAAAAGTGCCCTGTAGGGCATGCCAAGGGAATATATTGATGCATAACTAAACTAAACTAAGTTCAAAAGTCGTTGCCAATGGCAATGTTTTTTGGCGGAAATAGAAAAAAATTTATTGCTACCATCTAGATGTCACCCCAAACAAGCATACCAGGTTTCAAAGTGATCCGATCATAAATGTGCCCTGCTGGGTGTGCCAAAGGGAAATATTGATGCATTACTGCACTAAGTTCATCAAAGGTCGTTGTCAACAGCAACTTATTTTGACTGAAATGTAAGCTGAAAGTGTCAATATTAATGACACTGTAGCTCAACTTGACAAACTTAAACTTGGTAAGTTACAAGTGAAATGGTAAAATTGAAGATCACTGGTACCAAAGTTATTTGGTGAAATTTAAACATAACAGCATTGTGTGTGCACAACGTCAGAGTAATCCATGCATTTTTAAATGTAAACTGTGAGGCAAGCTAAAGGAAGAATGCTGATAAACAAATGCAGTAAGTTCAGAGGTTATTGTAAATGGCTACTTTTTTCACAGAAATGAATGCTAATCAATAGCTCTTATCTAGAAGTCTCGCCTAATGAGCACACAAAGTTCAAAAACAATCCTAAGATAAATGTGCCCTGTATGCCATGTCAAAGAAGAATATTGATGCATAAATGCAATAAATAAGATTGTTGCTAACAGCAACAGATTTCGATAGAAATGAAAAGAAAATCAATAGCTCCTATCTTTGCCACCCTGCATAAGCATACAAAGTTTCAAAACAACCTGATAATGAATGTGCCCTCTGAGGCATGCCAAAAGAAAATGTTAATGCACAAATGCACTATGTTTGAAAGTCATTGCTGTTGACAATGTTTTTGGGGTTTTTTTTTATGGAAATTCATAAATATACCCTGCAGAGAGTGCAAAAGGAATAAGCTGCTGCACAAATGCAGAAGAAAATAATATTTTATGGAAATCAAAAAAAAATCAATAGCTCACATCTAGAGGTCACCCCGAACACAAATACCAAAGTTTCAAAGTGATCCAATGATAAATGTGACCTGAAGGGTGTGTCAAAAGAAAATATTGAGGTCTGACTAAACTAAATTCAAAAGTCAGCGGCAACATTTTTTGACAGAAATGAAGAAAAACGATAGCTCTCATATTGATGTCACTCACACAAGCACATCAAGCGATCCAATCATAAATGTGCCCTGCAGGGAGTGTCAAATGGAAATATTGATGCATAACTGCACTAAGCTTTTACTAAGTTCATAAAAGGTCATTGCAAGCGGCAACTATTTTTGATGGAAATGGAAGAAATCGATAGCTCCAATCTAAAGGGCACCCTAAACAAGCACACAAGTTTCCAAGCGATTCAATCATAAATGTGCCCTGCAGGGTATGTCAAAGGGAAATATTGATGCATAACTGCACTTTGACGGACAAGGAAGAAAGAAGTAGCTCCTATTTAGAGGTCACCCCCAAAGAAGCATACAAGGTTTCAATGCAATCTGATCATAAATGTTCCCTTTAGGGTGTGCAAAAGAGAAATATTAAGGTCCAACTAAATTAAGTTCAAACGTCATTGCTAGCTGCAACATGTTTTGATGAAAATAGAAGAAAGAGGATAGCTCCCATGTATAGGTCACCCCAAACAGGCACACCAGGTTTTAAAGCGATCCAATCATAAATGTGCACTTCAGGGAGTGCCAAAGGGAAATATTGATGCATAACTGCACTTGGCTCATCGAAGGCTACTGCCAGCAGAAACAATTTTTGATGGAAATCGAAAATCAATAATACCCATCTTGAGGTGACCCCAAACCAGCATAGCAAGTTTCAAACCTATCTGATCATAAAGGTGCCCTATAGAGCATGCCAATGGAATATATTGAGGCCTGACTTAACTAAGTTCAAAGATCACTGAAGAAAATTGATAGCTCGCATCTAAACTTCATCCCAAACAAGTAGACCAAATTTCAAAGCGATCCGATCATAAATGTGCCCTATACGGCATGCCAAAGGAATATATTGATGCATAACTAAACTAAGTTCAAAAGGTGTTGCCAACGACAATATTTTTTGACAGAAATGAAATCAAAAGCTCCCATTTAGAGGTCACACCAAACAAACTTAACAGGTTTCAAAGTGATCCGAACATAAATTTGCCCTGTATGGTGTGCCAAAGGGAAATATCGATTCCTAACTAAGTTCAAAATTTGTTGCCAATGGCATCATTTGAAGGAAATGAAAAAAATCAATAGCACCCATCTAGAGGTCACCCTAAACAAGCATGCCAAGTTTCAAGGTGATGTGAACATAAATGTGCCCTGCATAAATTTTATAGCTCCCATCTAGAGGTCATTCTAAACAAGCATACCAAGTTTCAGAGTGATCCGATCATAAATGTGCCTAATAGGGTGTGCTAAAGGGAAATATGGATGCATTACTGCACTAAGTTCATCAACAGCAACTTTCTTTGACAGAAATGTAAGAAAATCGATAGCTCCTATCTAAAGTTAACCCCAAACAAGCATACCAAATTTCTGATCATAAATGTACCCTGCAGGGTGTGCCTCAGGGAAACATTGATGCATAACCAAACTAAGTTCCTCCAAGATCATTGCCAACAACTTTTTGGGCAGAAATGGAAGAAAATTGATAGCTCCCATCTAGAGGTCACCCCAAACAAGTGTACCAAGATTCAAAGCGATTAGATCATATGCCCTGTAGTGTAGTGCCCTGTAGTGTGTGCCAAAGGGAAATACTGAGTCTAACTAAACTAAGTTCAAAGGTTGTTGCCAATGGCAATGTTTTTTGACGGAAATGTAGATCTGTAGATTTTTAAAGAATATTCCTCATATTGCATCAAGTTCACCTTGGGCTCCCACAGAGATCACAAATATGAAGCTAGTGACTTCATTTGAAAGAAAATTCATTAAAGATGCGAATACCAAATATCAAAAGACTCTGACTGGAGGATCGGCAGAAATTATTTTAAAGAAATTTCCCATATTACGCCAAAATAAAATGCTGGATCTCACTGAGAGCCTAAATATGAACCCAGAAGACTTGGTTTGACAAAAACTTGAATCTGGACATCCTAAGGATGCTGCATGTCAAACATGAAAAGAATCTGACTGCGGATCTGAAGATTCCAAAACAATTTTCCTGATATTGCACCAATTTAAAATTTGGGTTCCCATAGAGAGCCAAAATATGAACCCAAGGACCAGATTTGGCCATACTTGAATACGCCCCAACTAACGATGTTGCATTCTACAACAGATTTGGAGTGGTGGGCTTGAAGATTTTTTAAAGTGGAGTCTTCATATTGCATTAAGTCAAATTCAGATTCCCACAGGGAGCCCAAATATGACCCCAGGGACTTGACTTGAAGAAACTTGCATCTGACCCCAAATGATGATGTATACCCATCATCAAAAGACTTTGACTGGAGCATCTGAAGAACAAGATTTTTAAAGAATTTCCCTAATATTGCATTGAGCTAAAATTCTGACTCCCATTGGGAACCCAAATATTAATCTAAGAACTTGGTTTGAACAAATCTAAATATGACCCCCTTAAAGATAGAGTATACCAAACACCAAAAGATTCTGACTGGTGGATTTAAAGAAAATTTTGGCTACCATAAGGGAGCCCAAATATTAACCTAAGAACTTGGTTTAAACAAATTTAAATCTGCCCCACCAAGGATGTTGTAGAGTAAATATCAAAAGATTCTGACTGGTGTATCTGAATACTAATTTAAAATGAGGGCTCTGACTGGTGATTCTGGGGAAGATTTTAAAATAATATATGTATTTCTCATATTACACCATGTTAAACTATTATTAACTCATGGATTTCATTTGAACAAACCTTGAGTCTGACCCCAATAGAGATAATATATACATTATATCAAAAGATTCTGACTGGTGGGTCTGAGGAAGAAGATTTTCAAAGAATATTGTCATGCTGCACCAAGTAAAAATTTGGGTTCCCATAGGAAGCTTAGATATGAACCTAGGCACATGATTTAAGCATTTTGAGTCCGAACCCCTACAAAAAGTATTATAAGATTTTAATTGGTGAATCTGAAGAAGACTTTTCAAGAATTTCCCTCATATTTCACTAGGTTAAAATTTAGGGTCCTGTATGAGCCCATCTATGAAACCAGCGACTTGATTTGAACAAACTTCAATCTGATCATCCCAAGGATGTTGTATATCGAAAGGTTCTAAATGGTGGTCTTAGTTTCTAAAAACTGCAGACTTCGCATTTTCCAAAATACCAAAAGTCTTGAAACATGTAACCCCCATATGTTACCCTATCAAATAACCGATTGCAATTTTGCTTGCTCATTCATTTCTACTGGTTTTAAGGATGTTTCATACCAAATATTTCTATTTTCAACTCACAGAATTCCCATGGGGAGGTGGAAAATTTTTTTTTCTGCATGAATATCAAAAAAACATATGACCCAATAAGAGTGCATATCATATTTCGTTCAAATCTGCACATCAGTTCAGAAAACACAAATTAGTGTGGGGTAAAAAATCTTGTCCCACCCATAATAAATGAAAATATTGCCCGTCAAACTTCCCTTGAACAATTTAAAGTTCACACCTCAAAAGGAAGCTGAATACAACATATCAACTTATTCCATCCATCAGATCATGGGAAGATTTTGTTAAATTTTGGGGCAATTTTCTCCCATGCCCCTCCCCCCCCCCCCCACATAGGGTGCAACATATTAATTTCCACAAAACTGAAATGATTCACCCCAATCATCAATAACATGAATTATTATCGGAGTCAGTCCAGCAATTTGGGAGAAGACTCAAACACACCTTTATAATGCATGGATGGAGGAAGGGATGGATGGACAAAGAGGGATCACAAAAGCTCACTTTGACTTTCATTAGTCAGGTGAGCTAATAAGAACCAATGGAAGTGATTTGGACAAACTTGAATCTGACCACCATTAGGATGCAGTGTACCAAACATAAGAAGATTCTGACTAGTTCATTTAAAAGATTTTTCAATTGGCACTAAGCCCAAATATCAACCTAAGAATTTGATCTGAACAAACTTAACTCTGATCCCCTAAGCATCTGTGTACCAATTATTAAGAGATACTAACTAGTGGCTCTGCATAAGATTCCTCATACTGCACTAAGCTCCCACAGGGACCCCAAATATCAACTCCAGGAAAAGATTTGAATAAACTTGAATCTAACCTCAGTGAGGATGCTGTACAACAAATATCAAAAGAGCTTGACTGATGGTTCTGGAGAAAATGATTTTTAAAGCCTTTTCATAAATATGAACCTGAGGATTTGGTTTGAACAAACTTTAATTTGCTCCCCTTGTTTTATACCAAATATCAAAAACTTGATCTGTAAGTATCCATAACAAAGCTGTATACCAAAGACAGACAGACAGATGCCAAAGCCATAACATAATACAACCGTTTTTTATAAAATGGGCATAGAAAATGATTCTGACTGATGGATCTGAGGAAGAAGATTTTTAAATAAAATATTCCTCATGCAACAGTAAGTTAAAATATAAAATATTCCTCATGCAACAGTAAGTTAAAATTTAGGCTCCCATAAGTGAGCCCAAATATGACTCCAGTGACTTAATGTGAACAAATTTCAAGCTAACCCCCATAAATATACAGTATACCAAATAATAAGAGATTTTGACAGGAAGATCTGACAAAGAAGATTTTTAAATAAATTTCCTCACATTGCACCAAGTTAAAATTTGGGTTCCTATAGGGAGTATATGATATGAATCCATGGACTTGATTTGAACAAACTTGAATTTCACCCCACTAAGGATGTTACATAACAAATGTCAAGATTTTGACTGATGGATCTGAAGAAGATTTAAAAAAAATATTCCTCATGTTACACTAAGTTAAAATTCAGGCTCCCACAGTGTGCCCAAATTTGACTCCAGGGTCTTGATTTGAACAACATCAAAATAATAGCCCTAGATGCAGTATACCAAATATTAGGAGATTATGACTGGTAGATCTGAAGACGATTTTTAAATAAATTCCCTCGTATTGTGCTGTGGGAAGCCCAAATAGGAACCCAAGGACTGGTTTTGACAAATCTCAATCTGACCCCTCTAAGGGTGTTGTATACACAGTATCAAAAGAAGCTGATTGATAGTTCCGGTGAAAGATATTTTTAGAAATTTTTTTAAAAACATTTTGTGGGTTCTCACAGAATTATGTCCCTTGTGGGGTGTGGGCATGGAAAACTTAAACTGACATATGATAAGGAACATACATATCAAGTTTGGTTTCATTCGGTCCAGTGGTTCATGAGGAGAAGTCAATAATGTAAAGTTCACTCCGGATGGATGGATGGATGACGGATGGAAAATGGCCTGAAGATGAACAGAAAGTGATCACTAAATTCGCCCAGGTGAGCTAAAAATCAGTCAGCACGAGGATACCTGCATCACAATTTACCATAGAAAACATATTCAACAGAAAATGAAGCCCATTTCCCTAAGGAACCAATATCAGATACCGAATACAAGGGAAGCCAAACGAAATTGGGTGAGACAGGCTCAAAACGACTTAGAAGCACATCATTTCCATAATTTTGCTGTTAAAATGGCCTATATGTTTTTAGGTCATCATCATTTGCATTTGATCCGTTAGTACCAGCCATTTAGGTCATATTTTTAACAGAGTACCAGAAAGAAGGTAAACAACATGTTATTAACAAAAGCCAAAAACAAGAATGGAGTATTGGCAGTATATCGATTGCTGAGGCTTCTGCGCATATGCAGCTGTTCATGGGGTATCATACAGGACACAATTTGTTTTATATTTTGTGGATTTGGTGCCAAAATTAAGCATTTGGCCTGGTTGTGAATAGTTAATGAAGATAGCATGTCTTGGTCAGGGATGTGTATCAGTGGTGAGGTGGATGACAATTCAAAATTGGGTCAGGGCTGTGTATATTGCTCTTCGTATAACAAGCCATGGAAATTTTCTTTGAACAAACTTAAATCCACATTAATAAAGGTGGCTGCATATTACATACCAAATTAATACAGCTAGTAGTTAACTAGAACAAGGCCACCTGCAGGCGTGGGCTATGTCCCCCGACAGCAAGTTTTTACATTGGACATATTTCCAGACAACAAATTTTCAAAGTTGAAAAAATGGTAAAAGAGCCAAAACTCAGTCAAAGACGGAACATAAATTCGAACTTGACCTGCATATTCATGAGACAAACCTACGTACAACATTTAGTGTTGATTCAATAACTCAAACTAAATTTATCAGCCGGACTGGAAAAAGGGCCATAAATAAGAATGAATACAATTTGTATTAAAGGAAGTTTAAGCTGAAACAACAATACCTTTCGCTAATTAAACTAATCTCATATGGTTTCCATGTATACCAAGCTAGGTACAAGTAGCTGAGTTGATTGATACCCTGTATAGCCTCATAAGCTATTTCCGTAAGTTTAACTAAGTTCTGAGCAGATATTTTAATGTTTAGTATTTTCAAGATATTTTTTCATCAAATCTAGTCATGGCTGCTGTAAAGCAGCCATGACTAGAGTTGATAAAAAAATATAGAACATTAGTAAGCACGCTCACATACCCCACGCGTCCCAATGTTAGACTAACATACCAAAAATCAGCTCAATATCTGGAAGCGTGTCGGAAAAAAGTCTGCAAAACTGTAATTTTGATGAACTTTTTAAAGTTCAATGGCCGTAATTTCGGTAAAAATCAGTGGAGCGGAACAAAATGCAAACTTGATCTGTAGGCCACCATGTCAGACTAACATACCAAAAATCAGCTCAATATCTGGAAGTGTGTAGAAAAAAAGCCCGGAAAACTGTAATTTTGATGCATTTTTCAGAGTCCAAGGGCCGTAATTTCAGTAAAAATCAGTGGAGCAGAACAAAATGCAAACTTGTTCTGTAGGTCACCATGTTAGACTAGCATACCAAAAATCAGCTCAATATCTGGAAGCGTGTAGGAAATAAGTCTGCAAAACTGTAATGCTGATGAACTTTTCAAAGTTCAAGGGCCGTAATTTGGGAAAAAATCAGTGGAGTGGAACAAAATGCAAACTTGATCTGTAGGCCACCATGTCAGACTAACATACCAAAAATCAGCTCAATATCTGGAAGTGTGTAGAAAAAAAGTCCGGAAAACTGTAATTTTGATGCATTTTTCAGAGTCCAAGGGCCGTAATTTTGGTAAAAATCAGTGGAGCAGAACAAAATGCAAACTTGATCTGTAGGCCACCATGTTAGACTCACATACCAAAAATCAGCTCAATATCTGGAAGCGTGTAGAAAAAAAGTCTGGAAAACAAGTAGGACTGACTGACGGACGGACCAGTCAAAAACATTATACCCCTACAACTTCGTTGCGTGGGGTATAATTAATCTAAATATAACCAGAAAACCTTGGTGAAAAAATCCATTCAATTAACAGGAGAAAATATGTTTAAATATGCCCCAATTATACTTATGTCAGTGAAAAGAGAAACTCTGTACTGGGCAGGAATATCCGCCAGCAGCATGCAAAGAGTTAATACTGGGTTTTCTTTGGTTGTTGAATTTTACCATTTGTTGCCTCCAAGCTGACTCAGTCTTGCAGGCTGCATAATGGTAGTTTTCTGCAGACCAGAACAATCCTTCCATTGTCATGTGTTACTGGTGACATTCCAGAGTTGTGACATGGGTATTCCCGCTAGTTTCCAGGAAAACTACATGTAGGTATGACCAAATATGGAAATGGGAATTGCAAAACTTGCTTCTATATACTGAGTTCCAGCTGGACCAAATCAGTCTTGCTCATTTCTTTGAAATGCACAGATATTCTGTTCAGTCTGTTAAGTAATTCGCATTGTCAATCGTTTCACGATTAAACAACACATTATACGTTACAGTCAACAAACATGTAGTTTCAGTTTCACTCTGTTGACAATTGTGTGTGCGTGTTGGTAACTTTGCATGTTAACTATTCGAGACACTGTTCTGGGAATATTACATGTAGAAGATGTTTTTCGTTCAAGTGTTTACTGGACTTTCACGTTACAGTTCAATTATGGGTCTGATAAAACGGCCAAAAACTAGGAAACGTCAGCTTCCATATACGCAGCTTGTGACATGGTCACACACAAAAGTGTCAGACAGTACAAAAAATACAAACAGGAGTGTGTCAGAATCTATAAAAACTACCTCACAAAGTTGGGATAACGCAATTCGGAAAAAGTGGACAACGGCCCAATTACGGACACAACTTTTACAACATGGCTTTGTGGTACCCGCAGGGCTGAAGAAATCGCTTCTTATCCAGTTGTATTTGGATAACGTATCTAGTAAGTCGACAACTCACATACATATCGACGACCAGTCTGCTGTTGAGCAGTTAATTCCTTCCATTAAGGCATCCGGAAGTGCCGTTTTCACCAACGTGTCACGGTCAAGCAGAGGATTACCACAACGATCTTCCATTACACACCTTCAGGAATGTTTATTGAAATTACAAGAATCAGTTTCATCTTTCTAGCAAGCTTTGAATTTGGAAAAAATGGAGGAATTCTCTACTCTTAATCCGGAAACATGTGCCACAACAAAAATGGCCTCTCAACTACCTCCATTGTTATCTGCGACAGCTTTTTGTGACACTTTCCTTGTGGATTCGGAATTTCCTCATTCAAGTTCAACATTGACAGAAACATCAATGCCAGTTTCTTCACTTCTGGCTTCTCAAGGTACGAAACCAAATTCTTTACAAAAAATAGACACTGTGTCCTCAGCTTTACATACTCAAAATTTATCTGGCAAAAATGTTAATTTAGCTTGTTTGTTGATACCACATTACGGTATTGAACGTCTGGTCAACACGGATGACAGGCGAGTTAATTTACATCCTGACCCTAGGTTGTCCCGACAACTCTCACTTGGCGAATTTATAACAGCATTTACGACATATAAATCTGTCATGTGTGAACATTACCCGACACGGCGGGTGGAGCTTGATGTATACGAAAATGAAATTGTTGAAATGGCTCAACAATTTGGGGGAACACTTTTTCACTCATATCACAAAGCTTACGCAGCCCAGGCAGCCAATCAATTGCTATACAATAAAAAAAAAGTAGATTGGAGTAAGCATGATAGCAATCTCTTTAGTACCGTATTTGCTGGCCATCAAATGTTACACTGTCTGATTTGTAATTTGGAAGACCATACCACTGAGTTTTGTCCTCGGGTTGATTCATCTTATTTTTTGAGGCCCTCAGGGTTGAATACTAGGTGACTTTTCAAAAATACTTTGGATGCCCAGGGTCGACAGCGGATGACACACATGGGAAATGATATTTGTAATAATTACAATGCATCAAAAGGATGTTGCCGACCTTCGTGTAATTTGGAACATACATGTTTACAATGTAAAGGGAGACATTCTTCTGTTACCTGCAAGGGGACTGGTAATCGGAAATGACTACATGCACCACTCTCACATGAACACTTGACCCTCCACTGTTCTCAATCTTACAATATGTTTATTATTGACAAGATGGCTACAGATGGGGTGCCAGGGTCCAGTGCTGGTATGACATCTTCTCAACTTCTTTCCCAAAGTTTGGCTGCTATTCCAGTGTTGGTGACTTCATAACCATTGGCTTCACCGCATGATAGTTTTCATGAGCTAACCGATATCTCCCCTCCACATCAATGTTATAGCGAGACTCCAGCTTTATCAACTGTGGATTTCACTCGAGCAAATCCGGTGTCAGTCCCTCACAACTCCAAGCAAATGTTAAGCACAGATTTCAGTTCAGCAACTACTCCCATCAATATTGCACAACTTTCCCATGAATTATGTATGCATCCAGATCAAATGGTTGTACACTATCTCCTAGATGGATTCTCTAATGGTTTCCACACTGGACTTAGCAGTATCCCTTCCACATTCTTCGAATGTCAGAATTTCAGATCTGCCCTCGCTCAACCTTCAGTTGTCGATTCTCTTATTCAGACAGAACTAGAGAAGAGTTACCTCTTGGGTCTGTACAGCTCCCCTCCCTTTCCTACATACAGTGTTAGCCCCATCAGCATAGCTGAAGGAAAATATTCTCACAAAAAACGATTAATTTTTTATCTCTCAGCTCCTCAAGATAATGTGAACACACCAAGCATGAATGACCTTATTGACAAGGAGTCTTTTTACCTCTCCTATGTTCGGGTTGATGATGCCATTAAATTAATCTGCCAATTTGTCCCGAGGCCTGGATGTGCAAAACCGACATCACTGATGCTTTTAAATTGTTGCCTTTACTCCCATCCTTGTGGAATCTCTGAGATACACTGGAAGGACCAGTATCATTTTTTGGAAGGTGTTCAAGTCCTAAAATCTTTGACCAACTATCTACTGCTATATGTTGGATTGCACAACACAATTACAATATTTCACATATTCTGCATTTACTTGATGATTTTCTGATCATAGATTCCCCGGATGGTGAGCCTCTCAGGACTATGGCCTTGTTGACTATGATTTTTCGTAAACTCAATATTCCAATTGCTGGCCACAAAACATTTGGCCTAGCCACCTCTCTGGAATTTCTTGGCATTATTCTTGACTCTGACAAAATGGAAGCCCGCCTTCCTTTCGAGAAAATACAACACATTCAAAAGATCATCTCTGACTTCACTGCACGGTCCATGTGCAAGAAGGTTCAACTGCTGAGTCTTCTTTGTCATCTGAATTATGCTTGTAGAGTCATATCAATCATAGCTGATGACGTGAGTTGAATATGTTGAGAGAATTTCTCACTGGATGGAATGGGATTTCTTTATTTCTTAAGAATGCTTTCACCCATGCAATGGACTTTCATCTGTACACCGATGCGCGATGCGGCCTCCTCGGTGGGCTATGGTTGCTATTTCCAGAGAGCTTGGTTTCAGGGGAAGTGGTCATCCGAGTTTCATTCAGAGCTCCAACACTGTCAGGACAAGTTTTCTATGACCCTGAAAGAATTATATCCCACTGTGGAGGCCACCGTTCTGTGAGGACAGTTGTGAAGTAGAAAACGTATCGGTTTTCACTGTGACAATATGGCCATAGTACACATTCTAGAAAAGGTCGAAGCTCTTACTGCCATACTTTTGTTATGAAATTAATGCGTCGGTTAACGTGGTGTGCAGCAACTAGTTTTATGCAGAACATGTCCCTTGAAAGCAAAATGTTATCGCCGATCTTATTTCTCGTTTCCAGGCATTCCACCATCTGGCTCCAGAAGCTGCACAGAGACCCGTCGCACTACCAGAATTTTCAGCAGTGATACTCAAATGAACCTGATAAGGACGGCGTGTGGCAGGCTTCTGTCAGCGACAACACTCTCCACACTTATACATCAGCATTACATCATTTTCAAGACTTCTGTACCTCATATCAGATACTCCTTTCGCCTAGCGGATTTCCTTCAGATGTTTCTGAAGACGTCCTTCTGACATACGCAACCTATTGTCATGGCGTTAAGTCTCTTTCTTATCATAGTTTAAAACTATACATTGCTGGCATTCGCTATTTCTACCTCCGTTTTTGCATCCCTGCCCCATTTACATGCACAGATGATTCACAGCTCACATGATTGCAGATATTTATGCGCAGTATTAAGCGTTTACAGAAACCCTCTACCACCCGTCGTTTACCTATCACTTTTAGCATTTTGCAACAGATATGTCATGCCCTCCACAGGGGTTTTCGCAATCCATAATTTCACTCCTTAATGGAATGAAGTATCCTGCATCACATTTTTGGGCTTTCTTAGATGTGGCGAATTTACTTCCCATAGTCTGCGTTTCAATCCAGCCTGTAGTCTCTGTGTGGGTGACATCCAATATTGCTTGATAGATCAAGTCCTTTTGCTTCACTTGAAGGCCTCCAAGTGTGACCCCTTCCATAAAGGTGTTACCATTCATCTCTATCAGACTGGGCACAATGTTTGTCCTGTCCGCAGTCTCCTGGCTTATTTTGCGCTCAAACCATCAACTTCCTTCCACTCTGATGCACCTCTTTTTTGTCTTTTAAATGGTCTCCCCTCACTCACACTCTTTTTATCCAGTTGTTGAAAGCACTACTCTCCCTTATTAGCCTCCCTGATTCCTGCTACAATGGCCACTCATTTAGAATAAGTGCAGCCACTTCTGCAGCAGCCGCTCATGTCGAAGACCACTTGATCAAGACATTAGGGCGATGGTCATCAGATTGTTACTCCAAATATATTCATGTTCAAGGTGTCAGAGTCATGCAGGCACAGAGGGCCATGTGTACGTGACTATTGTCCTGTACATATGTTGTATGAACGCCCACTTCGTCGCTGCTGCCCATGCTTATGCCCACTTGATCGAGCACTTAGGTTGGAGGGATATTGTTACTTTTGCCCATACATATTCCAGGACACAGTGTCATGCATGCTCGGAACGCCATGTGTGCATGACTGTTGTCATGTACAGGTGGTGTCCTGTGGGAGCATGAGCGTCGTGTTCATCGCAGGTTTTGCACAGCCCCCGTGTTCAAGATCCCTCGATCAACACTTTTAAGGTGGTGCTTGTCAGATTACACCGACATCAACCCTCTTGCTGTTACAGACGGCGCTGTCAGGCTTGCACAGTCGGCCACGTGTGTATGTCGCTGTTGTCATATACATGTGGTCTCCTGTGCAAGCATGCACATCGTGTTGCGCCTGTATGCATGATGACCCCAGGCCTGGGTCACTTCGTTGGTGATTGTCTGGTTGCTCTTGTTACTGTCTTCATCGCCACGGAGGCCTGCATGCGCAGAGGACCATTTGGACGTGCGTTGTTGTCGTCCATGTGGTGTTCTGCACCGACATCAGCACCGTGTTCAACTTTTTCTGTTTTTCCTCCACTGTCCCTTTCCGTTTCCCAACTCTGCACATCCCACTCTGGCTTTGTTAGGTATATTTAACATTTCTGTCTGGGTGCATGATGTTATTGTTGCATTTCTCTTTCTGACTGTCTGTATATCTTTGCGTGCACCTCATAGCCTTCTGCCCATATGTTCATACGCACAGGCCACAATAATGCCGGTGTCCCAGCTGTGTGACTTCTACTGTGGAATTCATGGACATGCATTTCTGTGTCAAATGGTCATAATGCCATTTGTGGTTTCCAGGATTCTGTGTCTGTTTTTCTGTGTGCGCGCATCTTCCATGGATCCTGTTTTCCAGTGGATAGAGACCTCATGCCAGCAGGCTCTCCTGCAGTTTTATAGACTCAGTATTGTTCCTTTTTTTCAGCATCTACCGACTCTTCCTGGAGTGGGGATGTTCACATTCCACATGCTCTGGATGTGCTTCGGATATTCTTTCCTTGTTTTATTTCTTGCCCAGTGTGCCCAACCGGTTCATCTCTTCCCTGTGCCTTTCCCTCAATCTCATTCTTTGGGGAGATTTGGCTTGTTTCACAATCCTTCTTTGGCGGTTGCGATGCTGAAAACACTTTGTGTTCTCAGCATCATCTCCCCAATTCATTTCAGTTACCTAGGCTGCAATACTAATCTTCATCCATGGTGGACTTTGCAACTAGGTACTAGTTCAATAACATGACTTTGTGTGACAGTGCAGTATTTATACCTCGGTCACACCTGATGATACCACCACATCGTGTTGCTCTCCTAATTCTATGCTGTATTGTGAAGCAGACCGAATCACCTCAAAGGACCAAAATGTACAGTTCATTTAAATAAATAGAAGAAAAAATATAATTCAAACTACAGTGTTTTTTACTGCTTAAAGTCGGTGAAAATTGGTTGCACCAAACCCAAATTCAAACGTGACCTGTGTATTTCTTAGACAAACCTTAGTACAAAATTTGTTTTTGATTCAATAACTCAAACTGAAGTTATCAACCAGACACCAAATTTCCAAAGTTGGGAAATTAGGCGTCAAAGCATTGAAAAGGGGCATAACTCAAACAAATGTTATTGGATCCAGCCGATATTCTGAATTGCCCTAATCATTGGGGTAAGGAACATATACACCAAACTTGGATTTGATTCGATGACCCAAACTTTAGTTATCACTCCAGACAGAAACTTTAGTTATCACTTCGGATGGGCGCATGTATGGACAGATGCAGCTGATTGCAATAATCCTCCAACAAAATGTCTTTCGTCAGGAAACAATAATCACTGAAGGTGATTAATACTTACTTCAGGCTTTCCAAAATGCACCTCTAAACATCAGTTCTAAGATTAAGGGGATACAACTTGGTTAAAATTGTCGCAGACTAAAAATTCTGGACTCTGGCATGTTCAATTGTCAGTGGACATGTTTGTAAAGTTTCATCTTATTTCATTCATAAATTTAGGAGTAGTTGCGAACACAAGATCTCATGCAGAAATCTATATTAAATCTTTCAAGTTGAGGGGAGGGAGGGGGGGGGGGGGGGGGTAACCCGAAGTCGCTGATTGAAAATTTAAAAATGTGCACATACTTATTTTAGTCATAATGTTTCAGAAGTCTCATCAAAATCAGTTCATTATTGTAGGAGTTGTGCACACAAGAATATCATAAAGAAATCTATATTAAATCTTCAAAGTTGAAGGGGGAATAAAAAACCTTGTTAAATTTAAATTTAGTTAATATATGCAGGTTCACTAAATACTGGTCATGTTTGAGAAGTTTCATCAAAATCAGCTCTTTAATAAAGGGGGAGATACAAGAATCTCAATTGGAAATCCGTAATAATAAATCTAAGTTCAGATGGATACAACTCTGGATTAAAATCATTGCAGATTGAAAATTGTGGAGTGGGCACATATTCATTGCTAGTGGTCATATTAAAGAAAATTCATCTAATTGGATTTTTGAAAGTAGGAGGAGTTGCGCACACAAGAATCTAAAATAGAAATCTTTTTTAAATCTTCTAAGTTGAAGAGGGGATAGATAGCCTGGTTAAAGTTGTCGCAGATTGAAAATCTAGGAATACACGCAACTTCACTTATTAATCATAATGTATGAGAAGTTTCATCAAAACCGATTCATAAATGTAGGAGTAGTTGCGAACACAAGATCTCATGCAGAAATCTATATTAAATCTTTCAAGTTGAGGGGAGGGAGGGGGGGGGGGGGGGGGGTAACCCGAAGTCGCTGATTGAAAATTTAAAAATGTGCACATACTTATTTTAGTCATAATGTTTCAGAAGTCTCATCAAAATCAGTTCATTATTGTAGGAGTTGTGCACACAAGAATATCATAAAGAAATCTATATTAAATCTTCAAAGTTGAAGGGGGAATAAAAAACCTTGTTAAATTTAAATTTAGTTAATATATGCAGGTTCACTAAATACTGGTCATGTTTGAGAAGTTTCATCAAAATCAGCTCTTTAATAAAGGGGGAGATACAAGAATCTCAATTGGAAATCCGTAATAATAAATCTAAGTTCAGATGGATACAACTCTGGATTAAAATCATTGCAGATTGAAAATTGTGGAGTGGGCACATATTCATTGCTAGTGGTCATATTAAAGAAAATTCATCTAATTGGATTTTTGAAAGTAGGAGGAGTTGCGCACACAAGAATCTAAAATAGAAATCTTTTTTAAATCTTCTAAGTTGAAGAGGGGATAGATAGCCTGGTTAAAGTTGTCGCAGATTGAAAATCTAGGAATACACGCAACTTCACTTATTAATCATAATGTATGAGAAGTTTCATCAAAACCGATTCATAAATGTAGCAGTTGAGTACACAAAAACCTAATACAGAAATTTATATTAAATATCCTATGTTGAAGGGGAGTTTACCTAGTTAAAATTGTTGCATATCAAAAATTTTTGAATATGCACATATCCACTTGTTAGTCATAATGTTTGAGAAGTTTTATCAAACTCAGTTAAATAACCAGACTGAAGCATGCCCCTGCACAGCACATGGACACAGGAGGTTGAGGAGCAAACCACGTGCCATACAGGTGAAATTCTACAAAACATTGTTAAAAAAAAAAGTTCAACAACCTGTAATTCTGTGAAATATTGATGCAAAACAATATCCTTACAATATGCACGCCTCTGGTATATGTTCAAACATCCTGCGAAATAAAAAAGTCCTAGCATGAAAACTGTGAGAAGAGTTAGATGGACAAACAATGTACTCTGGATGTGGATGGATGGATGGATGGAGAGACTGTGGAGGGCAAATGGATGGTGGATGGACAAGGGTAAAACAATATCCCCCCCCCCCCCCAACTATTCGTCGTGGGGGCATAAGAAGTTGGAGTTACACACGCAAGAACTTCACATGTACAGATGGAGAGGGACAGGTGGATTGCATATGTGGAAAAACGGGGGTGACAACAATACAACACCCATTTCTTTAAAGTGGGGGCATAATGAGAAAAAGATTTAGTGCTTTGCCCCATTACCAACAGTGTTAAAATTGGGATCCCCATATGCTGCCAAATGAGGCAGCCACTAGCAGAATTTTATCCCCACTTGATTCTACTACTGCTAAGAAAGCTGCATACCAAATACGAAATAAACTAATGCACAGGAAATTTTCTCTTACATAAATCGAGTACCTGTCAACCAATAAAACTGTCTACCAAATCTGGTGCTGATTCTGAAATTTGTCAATCTATTCCACACCTCCCAGGAGGAATCAAAACCCGATATTGCAAAAGAAACTTTCTTTGAACAATCTAGTATTTTCACCTCTAAATAAAGTTGCATATGGAATATGCAAATGTGACTTGTAGTTTAGGAGTTTAAGAGAAGATTGAAATGCAAAAGTTAACATGGCGGAAGATAAGACAACAAACAATGTCCTGTGCAGATTGAGAGCATGAACCATTGTTTGCCATCCACTGTTGATCAGATGCAAAGTGAATATGACAGTCCATACTGATTTTCACTCCGGTGAGCTAACAAGTGGATGGACAGGCCATCATTATACAAGAAAACATATAGATCAGCAAATAAAAAGAATCGATGCAAACCTGTATCAGGATGCCAGACCATATTTCCTCGACCATTCCCATTATAACCAATCACTGATTTTAATTTGATACCAGCTTGATTTGGTGGAGCAGTGTACCTTCTCTACAATAGAAAAAAAATGACATTTTTTTTCAGTAAAATCTCTTTGAATACCTACAATATCTGAACATCTTACCAATGTTCCTTTTCCTTCAACCCCTTTGGAAAATGTACCATAATTTAGAAGTCCCCCAAAAAAGAGGCCTTGGGAGAAAAGAATTTGTCAAATTGACTGAAAACACAGTAAAATCAAGAAACCAAGTTCTAAAAGTGCATTGTGTACAAATCTGGTACTCCAAGAAAAGAACTAGTTTACATTTGTCTCTGGTGTAAATGTCTGCAAAAAAACACATACATATCCAGTGAGTTGTTTATTTTTCATGACAGTATAGATACTGCCTAGGGGAAGGCAGGTTAATTGACTCAGAGGGTCCTATTTTGTTTAGGTCTTTCAACTTACTTACGATGAGTGTCTTAATGTTGGCTTCCATGTCTACTGGTTTAATCCGAGATTGAATCCATCATCAGATTGCCCAGTACTTATAAAGTAGCATGGGTGCCCTGCATTAATTTTAACTGGTCCCTCTGAAATTTCTTTTCTCTGGCCCTTGTTCATTTTGGGGACAACAAGATTCTGATTGTTTTGAGGCTGAGTGTAATGCTGCTGGACCGTTTTCAGACGTTCCTCACTAAGACCTGTGTCAGTCAAACTATTGGTGATCTGTGCCAGTTGATCGTTCAGGGCCCGTCCCGCCTCTTCTTCAAACTCCATTTCCTTGTAAAAGGATGACAAGTAACTGTTGCAGTCCTCCAGGCGATCCAACTACTATTGTTTCGCAACATTTGTTGACTGCAGCAATTCAATGATGTACTCCTCCAACAAGCTTTCATCATCCAATGCTTTGCTGGTGCTCATTTCTCCCTTCCCGTCTCCAAGTCGTGGTGTTTTAGAGGAGTGAGACATGTCGATTGCGACAGTCAAACTGTCAAACTTCTAAGATAAATGTATGCTGAAGGCTCATAATTGTTTGAGTTAGCTGACTCAAAATAGAGTCATTGGGGAACTCCTTTGTGTTCTTGTGCCTCTTGCATTATCTGGGCTAGAAGCCACATGCCTATCAGCCACTTGTATCCTGCATGCCAGATCATCTGCCATCAACAATAAAATATTGTGTTCACCCAATTGAGTGTCATCAAACACAGAGGCAGTTTCACATCGAAAGGAGCGAAAGATGTATTACACTTGATTTAATCGATGACCTGAATCTTTTGTAGGCACTGAGAATGAAGATGAACCAACACATGACCATTTGGTGAACACACACAATCCAATGGAATCCCATACAGAGATGGGAGAATACCAAATTCAAAACATTTAAAGTGTGCTCCGGTATCATCTGAGGATGTGCATAAGGATTTCAGAATTTTGATTCAACCCTATGTGGCTCTACTTTTATTGTTAAGCAAGTTGATTTCCAGTGAAAGGCTACCTGAAATGTCAGTTATGCCCAGAAGGCAGAGAGGGGCATGTGCCCCCCCCCTAACTTTTTCCAGGAATACTTATTAATTTATTTATTAATTTATTTATTCATTAATTTTTTATTTATTTATTGGGGTTAAGCCGGAGTACCCAGAGAACCACCAAGCTGTGGTGAGCAACTGTCCAATTCGTCAACATATTAACTCCACACAAGCAGGGTTAGCACTGGCTGAAGACAAGGGCACCATCGACGAGCAGTACGCACACAGCACCACCGTGCCCACATGTGGGCTATCAGGATTAAGTAACTTGCCCAAGGACACAACGCAGTTTATGGTGAGGATTGAACCATGGACCTTTTGGTTTGAAGTTCAATGCTGTAACCACTGAGCCACCATGCTCCCTGCAGAAAATTGCATAATACACAACATGAAAATCAGTGTCCTTGTTGGATCAGATGTCTCCCATGACTCAACTGTCATCACCTGTAACTTGTATTTCACTCTTGGTCGTATGATTTTTCTTTTCCCCTGCCTTTGAAGGAGAGAAAAGTGCACATTTTTAGCTCCATATTTTGCAAATTTCCCCACCGGCACTGTGGCAAAATTTGTGATAGATCAAAATATCAAAGTCAAAAATGTGAATTTTCCTCAGAGTAGAGGGCTGTTGTTGGGTGACGGCCACTCTATTCAGATATCAGAGTCTTTAATTTTTTTTAATCTTGAACTGACTTTTCGACCAGGTCTTTTCAATTAAGGTTTTGTCAATCATCCTTTAATATCACCAATGATAATATGAACATCACACTTGAGAAAATACAAATTTGACACCTTCTAATTATCTGTGTGTAATTTCATCATTACAGAACAATTTTTATGTACAAGGTTATAAAATAGGGCTGTTTTTTAAAGTCTATTAGCACCTACAACTGTTTACTAATGCATAGAAGGTAAGAAATTGTTGATTAGTTACCTGACAAAACAGGGAAAAAAAAGTTTCTACTCAGTTCTGCAAAGAATATAATATATGCAAGATGAGACCACATGTTGGTTAACCACACGCACATTACGCATGGAAGGACTAGAGATCAGTTCTATTTATTAGACAAGCTTAAACTAGAAGGGTTTTCTGCTTAAACATACAAGGAGGGAGATTTCCGCCCATACAGTATCCTTTCAGTTTCAGTAAAGAGGAACAAGGAACACAACATATTTTGACAAATGGACCATTGGATTGTGTTTGAATGCCCCTTAGTTGAAAGTGTTTCTTTCATAGGCCTAGACTATGATTTGGTATCTGTGTGGAGAATCCACTCTGTTGATGCTTCTGAACAAAGGCACTCTCCTTGTCAAGCTACAAAATACCCGAACTAAAATCACGGTCATCCACTGTCTTAGAGAATATTAAAATCAAACGAGTAATCGGGCGACATGTATGCAAAACAAAAACGCTTTGAAGAGAAATTGACTCTGGCTCCTTATGAACATAAACAGTTGAGAAAGTTCTCAAAACATTTGGTTTCACTGAAAAAAAGGTTTACCTATGTATTCTGTCAAATGTTTTGATGAATAAACAGTTGAAATGCACTTCTGATTGTTCTCAGTTCTTCGTACATGCTTTCCCTTGCCCATTTAGCCTGGTAAATGCTCTCCATCAGAAAATCAATTCACTCAGAACTGCTGCACATTGAATGAACGTGAACTTTCATCTATCATCTGCAAACTTACATGTAATCCATTTCTCGCATCACATGTGGTCTTCAAATAGCCATATTGCTCAAACATAATTAAGTGTGAACATGTTTTGTCTTCACTTTTGATAAACTCAAATTCTGTGTGCTGAATGTGGAAGAATATAGATGAATTATAATTTTGGTATATTTTTGTATAAACATTCAAAAGTTTCAAAGCAAGACATAGAAAAAAGTTTGAAAGCCCCCCAATTTGGATTTCGTTAATAAGTTTTTGATAAATTCTGAGTCTTGGATATTTGTGGTTTGGATTTTATTCAGAATTCTTTATTTTTTGATTTTCAAGATAATGATGGATCAATTTGGGTGGTCCTGCTGCTCATTTTGGTGTGGATCCTTTCAAGATGTCATGGAGCAGACTTCTTCCAAACAGTATGATGGTTCGGAGAAACTAAAAGTATGTTCACAAGAACTCCAAATGTTGTCTGCCAGATTCGCAGGATGGGATACAGAACTTTAAAGAAAAAGTGGACACCAAATTAGATTTAAATTTAGTGTACTGAATAATCTAATTTTAAAGATAACAGGAACACATGAAATGGAACTATCAATATGTAAAAGGCTTTTGTATAAAAGAAATATAAATATCTGTGACAAGACAGATGACAGTCAACAAAATGTGCCACAGTAAAATGTGTTTGACATTCATATGCTTGACAAAGACAATGATAAAAACCAGAAGTGCAGGTGAATGTTAATCACAGAAATTCTAGTTAGCTAGACGTGTATGCAAGGGGTGGTTCAATCCAGACCTAGACTTCTGTGGAAATATGTGGAGTCACCTCTTCAAAATAAATTTTATGGATGAGATTTCTTGCAGTCCCAAAATATGGGGGATGCTGAAATGGAAACAATTGGTACCTTTGCTAAATGAGCAATCATTAAACCGGCTGAACCAATCATTTACCAAGTTAGCAAACCTGCTGAAACAGCGTAGGTATATTTTCTGGTGTACATCAAAGCCCAAGTCTGCAGACCAAGCTTTGCACATGCACGTACTCCATTGTGGGGCTAATGACTGTAATGGGCCTCAAGACAAGGAGTAGTAATGATATTTTGAAGTGGAGTTTTTGAAGAGTGCTTCAAGGAAGTCATCCTGTGGGTTATGAAAGATACTCCACCCCATCCTGTATGATTCCATTTCACCAAGGCCTGGCCAGTGGGCATAAAGGTTTCTAGCTGCCTCAGATATTGATTCACAAGCACCACTAGAAAATTGCTAAGATGTGTGATGTGAAGGTCAACAACAGTAGGTATAACTAGAGCAATGCTGAGGGTGGCATAAGGCCCTGCCAGCAATACCATTGATAGCATTACAGAAGGAAAACACATATTTCTGGGTAACAGATGAAGGATGACACGCGATGGCCCTGCGAAAGATTACAGACCATTAGGGCAGTCTCATAAAAACTATCAAGTGTCACCATAGGATGACACAAAAAGGTACCCCCCGCCTCTTTACCAAATGTAAGAGCGACCTAATTTGATTTGATATTTTTGTGAAAAAATATTTTTCTGCTGACTTTATATATTTATTTATTTATTTATTTATTGGTGTTTAAGGTCACATACTTATGCACAATGGCTAATCGTGACCGTGACAGTTTTACGGGTGGAGGAAGCCTGAGTACCCGGAGAGAACCACCGAGCAACGACGAGCAGCTGTCAGCTCTCCAACATCGTAACTCTGAACTCTGCACCGCAGCACAGGCAGGGTTAGATTGGTTGAAGACATGCGCACCATCGACGTGCAGTACGCCTCAGTACACAGCGTCATCGTGCCGCCATGTAGGCAATCGGGGTGAAGTGTCTTGCCCAAGGACACAACGCGGTTGCCGCAGGTGGGATTCGAACCGAGGACCTCTCGGCTTGCAGCCTGCACCTCTACCAACTGAGCCACCGCGCCCCGACTTTATATATACCATTCAAAGAAAGTAGGGGATACATGATAAAAGTGTGATATATGAAGAAATATATTTATATTTTCATCAAAAAGACAGTTGAGGCATTGCACTGTGACAGCAATGATTTCAGCGATAGTTGGATGTCTGACAAGAACACATTCAATGCACTGAGCTGTAGAAGACATGGACGGTCAGTCAGAGAATTTACCACATTCAGTCCAAGATACATTGTAAATCCTCTTCGGTACGCAAGACAAGCACAGATCCGATGTGGCATAATCCTGACCAACGTCCAATATCAGCTTGACTGCTTCCATTCTTCCTGCAGTGCAGCGGCGAGTTCCTGGACATTGGTAGGGGGGGGGGGGGGTGTTGTCGTAGGCGCTTGTCAAGCATATCCCAGATGTGCTCGATTGGTGAAAGGTCTTGACTTAGTGCTAGCCAAGGCAGTCTAGTGATGGTCTGCTCCTGGAGGAACTCTGATTGCGACACAGGCCCTGTGTGCTCTTGCACTGTCATCTTGGGAAAATAAATTGATGGCCATGATATCGCGCAGAGGGCACCACATGAGCTGCTAACATGCTGTCTTGGATGACATGTAATGCTGTTCTGCTTGTCATGGTTATGCCACCCCAAACCATAACCGATCCACCAACAAAACGATCATGCTGCCTAACGGTTACGTCATGGTATCGTTCATTCTGCTGCCACCACAATCTGTTTCGTCTGACGTGGAAGTTGAGAGTGAACCTCGATTCATCGGAAAACATGACACTGCTCCACCAACGATTGTCCCAGCACTGTCATGCTCCACACCAATTATGCCTTGCTGCAATGTGATGTTCAGTCAAACGTGGAATTATTTGAGGTCGTCAAGCATACAAGTTCCAGCTATGTAGGCGATTTTGGATAGTCTGACCACTGACTCGTACATCTGTTGCTCGGTGCAGCTGCTGTCCAATTTCTGAGGCACTTTGATGGCAGTTACATAATGCTGCGGTTCGGATGAAATGATCCTGTTTAGCAGTTAACGCCCTTGTACGTCCTAACCAACGTCTGTCCTCAACATTACTGTAGCGTGACCACATTGAGAATTTGAGCCACTGCAGCCTGTCTGCTGCCAGCTTCCAACATGCCAAACTGATTAATTTCTCAAAGGGGATAAGTTGCTGAACAAATGCACTAAGTTCAAGGGCTGTCGGTAACAACAATAATTTTTTATGGAAATCAAAGAAAATCAACTGCTTCCATCTAGAGGTCACCCCGAACAGGCATACTAAGTTTCAAAGTGTTCCGATCATAAATGTAACCTGAAGGGTGTGCCAGAGAATATATTGATGTTTGACTAAATTAAGTTCAAAGGTTGTTGCCAATGGCAATGTTTTTTTAAGGAAATGGAAGAAAATCGATAACTCTCATCTAGAGGTCACCCCAAACAAGCACACCAAATTTCAAAGCAATCTAATCTTAAATGTGCCCCTGCAGGGTGTGCCCAAGAGATATACTGATGCATAACTGCACCAAGCTCATGAAAGGTCATTGCCAATGGCAACTATTTTTGACGGGAATGGAAGAAAATCGATAGCTTCCATCTAGAGGTCACCCCAAATGTTAAAAAATTTATAGTAATTTATATATTTTTTATACTTACCACCCAGACTTAGCTGGTGCTAACTCTCAAATATCTAAGGCCAAACACAAATTTTGCCCCCAATCCCCAAAATTTGCATCGAAAACAGAAAATTACATGTCCTATATGGTCCTCCATACTTTTACTCCACTGCGCATAAAGGAGGTCTCGATATTGGCGCAATTATCATTCTGACAACCAGTGCCTGGTAAGCGTTATGTACTCAGCGGGGAGGTATGAGTTCCTAACTCATGGGAGGGCCAGCCTCGTCTGGGTCATTGGTAAGTATAAAAAATATATAAATTACTATAAATTTTTTGACATTTTTATACTGTACCAATGACCCAGACTTTGATGAATAGAAAAAAGGCTGCAGGGCCTAGGACATAAAGGAAAATCCAAAAGGCTCAACTACATATAACAGAATTATCCCCTCGAGGAGAGAGGAGAAATAGGCTTACATGTATCTTTCTTATTTGCATCAAAAAAGAAAGACACAATGTTCACCATTCTGTAATTGAGCATAATAACATCAATGATCTCTATTAACATCCAGTATAATCCGTTAAACTAATTATTTTTAAAAGAAAGTCAATAAATAAAGGAAGTCCAGAGAAATGAGACTCTTTATACTCATTAAAAGTGTCCGAGTATTGTATATTAACGCCCGTATAACACGTGACATATACAAATGCTTCACCCGAGCTACACTTTAAAAATATTACATGGATGAGTTAATATTAGCTTTACACTTTAAAACCATCCCGGCACCGACTCAGAATTACTGACTCCAGAGGAGGTATTCCCTTGCTTTTCACTATAAAGCAGGTGACCTAAGGGAACACCCTCCCCCACCCCCCTTCCCCTTGATCAAATACCCCAGAGCGAAGAGGACAGCAGGACAGAGTCACTGCCGGAACAGAAAGCCTGCATAACTATAGTTGCAACTGTTTAGTGGACGACATTCTGAGCAACAGACAACGGACCTAAACAACGCAGATCTCCAGAAATGGACTCAATATTTCTAAGATAAAAATTCGTGAAAGTGGAAGGCTGAGACAAATATGCAGCCTTCATTAGATCTGTAATAACAACACTATTAGCGTAAGCCCAAGACGTAGATAGAGCTCTTACTTCATGAGCTGAAATCTTAAGCACAGACTGCTGAGTTGAAAATAATTTATCATAAGCAGTACTTATAGTTAATTGAATCCATCTAGCAACAGAATGGACCGAAATGTGGAAGAAGCTTCTGCGGCATGTCGCACAACAGACACCTGAGTAGATTTATCCACGGTCTCTGTGGAGACAGAGAAGCTTCCAACAGAATTTTTGCATTGGGATTACTTTATCTTGAGCAATATCTGCTGAATCAACGGCGCTGGAGGATACGCATATCCTATCATTCTGTCCCACGAGATCGATAGAGTGTCTACTGCAAATGCTCGAGGATCCGGACATGGTGACACATATGTCTGCAACTGATTGTTGAGATGTGTCGCAAATAAGTTTATCATTGTCCGCTCCCATTGGTAGCAAATCTGATTGAATACTTTACTGAGAGTCCATTCTAATGGCAACAAACGACCCCTCCGTGAAAGGGAGTCCACTAATACGTTCAGATGACCCGGAATATGACGGACCGATAGGAGAACTTGATGTTCTAGTACAAACAGAAGGATTCTTTCCGTTAAAATGAATATACACTACTACCGTCGTATTGTCAGACAGAATTTGTACCTGTGCCTTCAGAATAACGTTCATCCAATGACGTAGTGCATGCCAAATTGACATCATTCCTTTGATGTTTATGTGCTTGATTAGGCACTGTGGATCCCAAAGACCCTGGCACTTCGAATCCGTTGGGCTCAATGTTGCGCCCCAACCTGTTTGACTGGCATTCGTCATAATCGTAAAACTCAGATCCGGCAATTGCAGTGGAACTCCCTGAGTTAACCACTGAATATCTGTCTGAATCTCTTGTTTCACTTGATTTGACAAGAGGATGTCCGTATCGAGCGAATGAATCTTCACCCTCCAATTCTGAGTCATAAAGATTTGGAGAGGACGAGTGCGTAGCCGCCCCATTGGAATAAGATCTGCGGCAGCTCCGCACAAACCTATCAGTCTCATGAATTCTCTCTCTGTAACTTTGTCTGAGTGAAGACAATAGCGAGCGTAACAACTGATTAATTTCGCTCTGGTTAACGGCAGACGAATGAGATTATTGTGCATCTCGAAGTTCATCCCCAGGTGGGTGAATGACTTGGACGGCATCAGATCCGACTTCTCCTCGTTTACTATGAAACCGAGACATCGGAGCAATAGAAGCAGATTCTGCACACCGTTCTGAAGCGTTAACTCGTTGTCGTACCTCTGAAGAATGCTGTCCAGGTAGGCCGACGTTACCGCAGACGAATGAGCTCGGAAATGAGTCATTACCGATTTCATTATTCGCGGGAAAGCCCAGAGCGCTAGATTCAGACCGAAGCACATTGCTCGGAGCTGATACACGACTCCTAGGATGGCGAAGTGAAGATATTTTCTAACGCCGGATGTATCATGACGTGAAAGTATGCATCCTTGAGATCTATGCTCGTAGCATAGTCGTTCACCCGAATGCCTGCTCAGACCGTTCGGATGGTCTCCATATAGAATTTTGGAGCCACGATCAGCTTGTTTATCCAGCTCAGATTTATGACTGGATGGAACGAGCCATCTGGTTTCGGAACCAGAAAAAGATGGCTGTAGAAACCTGGAGATTCGTGGTTTTCTACGATCTCTATTGAGTTCTTCTCCAGAAGAGACTGGACTTCTGATAGAAGCGAGTCTCTTTTCTGTGGATTTGACGGAAGCTAAGTTCATCTTGGACTTCGAATTAACGGAGGTTTTCATTTGAAGGACAGTTTTAGTCCTTTCGAAATCATTCCTTGAACCCAAGGGTCGTCCATACTTGACTCCCAATTGGTTGAGAAACTCGACAGTCTTCTGCCCACTGGAACACGATAGAGATTATACCATCACCTCCTGGACCTGCGAGGCTTGCGGAAGGAGAAACCACGTCCTCCACGGACCGCACCTTGCCCCGTCAACCTAGGGGCGTCTGACCGGTTGTCTCGGCCAGTATTACGGCCCCTACCTGAGTCGCTACTCTGACGGTCTCTAGAGTAAGACCTAGAGGACGCATAGGAACCTCTATAGGAAATTCCCTTGGACGTATTCGCCCCAGAAGTGCCTGTCCTACTCTTCTCTGCTGAATCCGACTTATTGGAAGCGGATTTGAATTGCAGAGAGTCTGAAGTTTTCTTAGTTATCTGATCAAAGATTGTGGAAAGCTTGCCGTCGAAGAGAAGCTCTTCGGAGACCGGAGTGACTCTGAGAGAGTTTTTCACCTTACTATCCATGCGCGTGGATGTAGCCAGGACCGCGTCACGTCTAACCAACTCCAGATTTGCCACTGAAAGGGCAGAGTTATACGTGAAGAATGCTATGGCCCTCGAAAGAACTCTTAAGGAGGTTTGTACATCCTGGAATTATTTTCCTTCGAGACGTAATGATAACGCTCTGGTAAGATGATCTGCGTACGATAATGTGTCTAAGCTAGCTCTGTTAGATAATATTATCGTTTCCAATGTCGTGGTTGGAATTGACATAGGCAACAGTCTAGACAATTCTAAGTCTTCGGCCTGGTCGTCTAGATGCAGAGGAACTCTCGGAATGCCCTGTCCTGCCATTTCGAATTTATTCCTTGAATTGATGAAAGGCAGATGTAGAGCATTTGCCGATAAGAAACCAGACCTGCCCGTTTTGGTAGCAAGTTTATATATAGCATCATTCAATAGTTCAAATGTCCATGAGACATTTCTGGACTGTGTCGGAAACTCAGGGACGATGTCCCTAAACCAATTAAAGAATTCTGTGTCCAGTGGCGCTATCAGTCTCTTATCAACACAGCAATTTGGTCCGGAGGAACAACGTCAGGAAGATAATACCGGATGAACTCTACGGCAATTTTATGTTGTTCCGAAAGGGAAAATTTCAACTCCTCCGTATCCCTTTCACTATCCTGTCAGACCACTTGTAATTCTAGGTCGTCCGTGCCTGAACCTGCAGCGGAACGTACCAACCCAGCTTCCTCGGATAATTCCTGATCCGACAGAGTTTCTGTCAGTTGCTGGGATGCTGCGATAATTTGTGCTATCTGCGATAGCACGTCCATAACGGAGGCCTGTGGAGCTGCCGTCTTACGGATTTAGCCACTGGAAGCTCCTTGGACGTTGACTCCTGCATACTTCTTTTATGCGAGCGTCCGGAGTATAAAGGCCTCGTATCCTTGGCTACCGGATGGCGTGACCTGGTCGCCGTGGAATCCCTGGTCGGAGAAGCTGGCTGGATAACAGCGGTCACGTAGCCAAGGTGAGGTCGTGTGTGCTGCCGTGAGGATGAGGAAGCCAATAGAGCAGTCTCTCTGGACTGTCTATATAACAGAGAGTCCCGAGGGGTGGATGTATGCTCAGACTGAGGATGTTGTTGTATGAAAGAGGGACCTCTCTCGCTCGAAGCCCAGATGGACCTGGACGAGCTAGGAACCGGACTAATAGGCTTCCTCCGTACAATCCTTATATCCGTCTTCACTGGGTGTGCACGTTGTATTTTTATAGTGCTCGCATCACCCAAATCTCCTTCCTGCACCGCAATGGACGAACCCGGCTACCGAGCCATTCGATGAATGGTTGCTACACCGGGCGAGCTAGCGGACGCCAAAGCAGTCGATCCTACTTGGGACCTCTTAGGCAACTGACGTATCTGCATGAGCACTTTTGCCGCTAGCTCTTCATTTGGCTGTGACGATGGAAGCACACTTTTCGAAGACATCACGGAAACATCACCCTGTTCTTGTTCTTCTGAAAAAGAGACTGATAAACTAGAGTGACCCTGCGGAGAGAGGACCGGAATGGACCCCTCACCGCTAACAAAATACCGTGACACACGTCTCCAACGTTGTCATTCCAATCAGCAAATACTGAGCAAGAATTAGTGCGAGTACATTGACTACAAGAAACACAATGAACATGAGAATCAGAGGAAGATTTCCTTGCAATACAATTGAACAATATTTTTTCATCATGAAAAAATATAAACAGCTAAAGTACTCGCACAAACCCTTGAAACAAAGATACATAATATAATATAATCCATTATAACATTTCGAAAAAATAATTAAAAAAAAAAAAATTTTTTGAAAAAATTTTCAGAAGAGCCCAAGTTCCCAATGGGAACAATGAGCTCAACTGGATCCCAAAAAAGCCTAAGTGTGGACAAAAATTTTTTAAACCATTTCAAATGAAAGTGTCAATGACACTGTAGCTCAACTTGTCAAGACATGTACATGTATAGTATGTGACACAGCAATGACAAACATCTAGGTAAGGTATAAAGGTATATAAAGTATTGTAACGGACTGTACATAAATTCTGACCGTAGCCTGTAACAAATGTGTAGGTAAAGTATTGTAAAGGTGGGTGACAGTCAGATGCTAAACTAGAAAAGAAATCTTGGAGTCCTAGAGTGGGTCAGACTGAACCCCAAAATATTTGTTCTCATAGCACAGTGATAACAAAGGCTCCCCAAAACACACTCATTCCTGTCCCAAGGTGAAAACAAAGGTACCCAAGAAGTTTCGTGAAGATCAGTTAATAAATACGAGCTTTATAGAAGTTGTGACAAAAAAAACTGATTGGACCTAATTTCGGTACAAAATGGCCATTGGCAGCCATCTTGAATTTTGGACCGCACCCAAAAACACTCGTTCTCATCCCACGGTGATAACAAAGGTACCCAAGAAGTTTTGTAAAGATCGGTTCATAAATACGGCCTCTAGCCTGAGCCGTATAAAAGTTGTGTACAAAAAACTGATTAGACCTAATTTTGGTACAAAATGGCCACTGGCAGCCATCTTGAATTTTGGACCGCATTCAGAAACACTCGTCCTCGTCCCAAGGTGATAACAAAGATATCCCAGACGTTTCGAGAAGATCGGTTCATAAATACAGACTCTAGAGCCGTACAGACATGTGTACTTACTGTGTTTAAGTAGCACTGAATAAATCAAATTTCATCTAATTTGCATAATTTCTGCACAAGATAAAAACCTGTATTATATGTGATGTATCTCATGGTACTAAACATTCACACAAAAAATTATTCAAATCAGCACTTTCATATGGAAGTTCTGTGTAAAAATCTGATTGCACCTAATTTTGTACAAAACGGCTGCCATCTGCCATCTTGAATTTCGGACTGGACCCAAAAACACTCGTTCTCGTCCCACGGTGATACCAAAGGTACCCAAGAAGTTTTGTAAAGATCGGTTCATAAATACGGCCTCTAGCCCGAGCCGTATTGGCATTTGCACTTACAGTGCTGAAAGTAACACTAAATACGTCAAAGTTAGTCTAATTTGCATAATTTATGCACAAGAAAAAAAACTGTATTATATGTGATGTATCCCATGGTACTAAACATTCATACAAAAAATTATTCAAATCAGCGCTTTCATATGGAAGTTCTGCGGAAAAATCCGATTGCACCTAATTTTGTACAAAATGGCTGCCAGCGGCTAACTTGAATTTCGGATCGGACCCCAAAACACTCATTCTCGTCCCGCGGTCATAACAAAGGTACCCAAGAAGTTTCGTAAAGATCGGTTCTAGCCCGAGCCGTACTGAATTGTTGACGGACAGACGGACGACTGGCCATGAATAAGCTCAAATTTGACTTCGCCAAAGTTGAGCTAAACATCAATAGCTCACATCCAGAGGTCACCCTGAACACACATACCAAGTTTCAAAGTGATCCGATCATCAATGTGCCCTGAAGGGTGTGCCAAATGGAAATATAGAGGTCTGACTAAACTAAGTCCAAAGGTTGCTGCCAGCAGCAACATTTTTCAACAGAAATGGAAAAATTTCAATAGCTCCCATATAGATATCACCCCCCCCCCCCCCCCCCACACACACACGCAGTTTCCAAGCGATCCAGTCATAAATATGCCCTGTAGGGTGTGTCAAAGGGAAATGTGCATAATTGCACTAAGTTTTAACCAAGTTCATCAAACATCGTTGCCAAAGGCAGCTATTTTTGATAGAAATGAAAGAAAATCGATAGCTCCCATCTAGAGGTCACCCAAACAAGCACACCAAGTTTCCAAGCGATTCAATCATAAATGTGCCATGCAGGGTGTGTTAAAGGGAAATATTGATGCATAACTGCATTAAGTTCATTAAAGGTTGTTGCCAACGGCAACATTTTTTGATGGACAAGGAAGAAAATCAATAGTTCCTATCTAGAGGCCATCCCAAACAAACACACCAAGTTTCCAGGCGATTCAATCATAAATGTGCCCTGCAGGGTGTGTCAAAGGGAAACATTGATGCATAACTGCACTAAGTTCATCAAAGGTCATTGCCAACAACAACATTTTTTGACGGACAAGGAAGGAAATAAATAGCTCCTATCTGAGGTAACCCCAAACAAGCATATCAGGTTTCAATGCAATCCAATCATAAATGTTCCTTGTAGGGTGTGCCAAAGGGAAATATTGAGGTTTGACTAAACTAAGTTCAAAGGTCATTGACAGCTGCAACATTTTTCGACAGAAAAGGAAGAAAATCAATACCTCCCACCTAGAGGTCACCCCAAACAAGCACACCAAGTTTCAAAGTGATTTGGTCAAAAATGTGCACTGCAAGTGTGCTAAAGAGAAATAGTGATGCATAACTGCACTAAGTTCATCGAAGGTTGTTGTCAGAAGCAATAATTTTTTGATGGAAATGGATGAAAATTGATAGCTCCCATCTAGAGGTAACCCCAAACAAGCATACCAAGTTTCAAACCGATCTGATCATAAATGTACCCTATAGGGCATGCCAAAGGATGATATGGATGCCTGACTAAAACAAGTTCAACGGTTGTTGGCAGCGCCAACATTTTTTGTCAGAAAAGGAAGCTCCATCTAGAGGTCACCCCGAATACACATACCAAGTATAATGCATAACAAAAGGCCCCAATGGGCCTTAATCGCTCCCCTGCCAAAGTGGTTAAAAGAGAAGTATTTGAGGTCAAATTCAGTTAGACATGTTTCATCAACACTGCAAAGGAATGAAGTCATGAAAGGCAAATTTTATGGAAAAACACTAAGGAATGGATTTGAACAAACCTGAACCTAAATGCCCCCCCCCCTGCCACACCCACAGAGAGCCCAAATATTAAGCCAGGAACTCAAATTGAACAAACTTGATCCCCTTTGAGATGTTATATACCAAATATGAAAGAATTCTGACTGGTGGATCTGAAGAAGAAGGTTTTTAAAGAAATGCCCTCACATTGCACTAAGTTAAACTTTGGGTTCAAATAGGGAGCCAAAATATTAACCCAGGGACCCGATTTGAACAAACTTGAATTTGACCCACCGAGATGTTGTATACCAAATATGAAAGGGTTCTGATTGGTGGATCTGAAGAAAATATTAAAAGAAATTCCCTCATATTGCACTGAGTTAAAATTCAGTAGGACATTGATCAAAACACATAAAAAATCCCAAAAATCTTTTCCAAATTTTGGTCCAAAATTTCAGTCGGAACTGGACCCAAAATTTTCAGGCTAAATTTTTTTTTTTTTTTACCACAAAATTGAACAAAACGCCTAAAAAATCGAAAATAATATTTTTTTCTGAATTTTGGTCCAAAATTTCTCAGTCCGAACCCAGGGACCCCATTTGAACAAATTTGAATCTAACCCCCTAGAGATGATGCACACCAAATGTTAAAGGATTCTGACTGGTGGATCTGAAGAAGATTTTTAAAGAAATTTCCTCATATTGCACTAAGTTAAAATTCAGGCTCCCACAGTCAAACAAACTTTAATCTGGCCCCCGTAGAGATTATGTATACCAAATATGCGAGAATTCTGACTGGGGGATCTAAAGAAGAAGATTTTTAAAGAATATTCCACATATTGCACAAAGTTAAAAATTGGGCTCTCACAGGGAGCCCAAATATTAACCCAGGGACTCGATTTGAACAAACTTGAATCTGACCTCCCTAAAAGATGTTGTATACCAAACATGAATGGATTCTGACTGGTGGATCTGAAGAAGAAGATTTTTAAAGAAATTTTCTCAAATTGCACAGTTAAACTTTGGGCTCCAATAGAGAGCCCAAATACTAACTCAGGGACCCGATTTGGACAAACTTGAATCTGACCTCCCTAGAGATGTTGTATATCAAATATGAAAGCATTCTGACTGGTGGATCTGAAGAAGATTTTTAAATAAATTTCCTCATATTTCACAAAGTTAAAATTTAGGCTCATACAGGGAGCACAATTATTAACCCAGAGACTCGATTTGAACAAAGTTGAATCTGATAACCCCTACAGATGTTGTATACCAAACAAGAAAGAATTCTGACTGGTGGATCTGAAAAAGAAGACTTTTAAGGAAGTTTCCTCAAATTGCACCAAGTTAAAATTTGGGCTCCAATAGAAAGCCCAAATACTAACTCAGGGACCCCATTTAAACAAACTTGAATCTGACCCCCATAGTGATGTTGTATACTAAATATCAAAAGATTTCAGCTGGTGGATGTGAAGAAGAAGACTTTTAAAGAATATCCACATATTGCACTAAGCTAAAATTCGGGCTCCAATAGAGAGCCCAAATCTTAACCCAGGAACTCGATTTGAACAAACCTGAATCCGACCCCCACAAAGATGTTGTATAACAAATATGAAACAATCCTGACTGGTGGATCTGAAGAAGATTTTTTTAAATTTCTGAAAACAATTATGGGTGCTATCAGAGTTATGCCCCTTGTGGTGCCCCCTGGGGCGTGCCAGTTTATTTGAACAAACTTTAACTGACATACGATAAGGAACATGCACACAAAATTTGGTTCAATTTGGTCAAGTAGTTTGTGAGAAGTCGATAACGTAAAGTTCACGACGGCGGTCGGACGACAATGGATGGCAAGTGATAAGTTAAGCTCCCTTCAATGAGCTAAATGAAAGTGTCATTGACACTGTAGCTTAACTTGTGTGTTGTGTTTGATGAAAAGGATAATGTTCAATGTTTATGAAAGGATTATGAAATAAGACAAGAGTTGTGATAATTGGGAATACGTTCATTTCTGTTCCCTGTATGCTATGTTTTTGATAAAAATAATATGAGGTGTACACTGTACTAAAGAGCTGAGGGGTGGGTTAATATGACCTCACAGTTAATGTATGTGGCCCTCACAGTTAACGTATATCAACGAAAGTTACCAAGTTACAGTGAAATTATTCCAAAACGAGTCATCCTATCAAGTTACATTGAAATCCCTTCATAAATATGGCCTGTAGACTGTGCTAAAGGTTTTTGGGCTTCGGGCCTCTGTAGCCGTCAGTTTCCCAATTGCGTCCAAATGGGACGGATGTTCTCATCTAGACATTATATGAAGTCAACCTACAAAGTTGCAATGAAATCCCTTCATAAATATGATCTGTAGACTGTGCTAAAGGTTTTTGGGCTTTGGGCTCTGGCAGCCATCATGGTTGAATGATCGCAACCAAAAGGGGACATTCTCAACTGGGCATCATCTGGAGTGATCCTACGAAGTTACAATGAAATCCCTTCATAAATATGACCTGTAGACTGTGCTCAAGGTTTTTGGGCTTCGGGCCCCTGAAGCCGTCACAGTTGACCAATCATGACCAAAAGGGGATGTCATCATCTAGGCATTATATGGAGTCAAACTTACGGGTTACAATGAAGTCCTTCCCTAAATATGACCAATAGACTATGCGAAAGGTTTTGGGTTTTTGGTTTCGGGCAGCCATCAAGGCTGAATGATTGCGACCAAAAGGAGACGTTCTCATCTAGACATTATTTGGAGTCATCCTACCAAGGGACAATGAACTCCCTTCATAAATATCACCTGTAGACTGTGCTTAAGGTTTTTGGGCTTCAGGCCCTTGTAGCCGTCACAGTTGCCTAATGGTGTCCAAAAGGGGCTGTTCTCATCTAGACATTATATGAAGTCAACCTACCAAGTTACAATGAACTCCCTTCATAAATATGACCTGTAGACTGTGCTCAAGGTTTTCGGGCTTCGGGCACCTGTAGCCATCACAGTTGACCAACCACGACCAAAAGGGGATGTCATCATCTAGGCATTATATGGAGTCAACCTAACAAGTTACAATGAAATCCTTCCATAAGTACGACCTACAGACATGCTAAAGGTTTTTGGGCTCGGGCAGCCATCAAGGCTGAATGATCGCAACCAAAAGGGGACGTTCTCATCTAGACATTATTTGGAGTCATCCTACCAAAGTACAATGAAATCCCTTCAAAAATATGACCTGTAGACTGTGCTAAAGGTTTTCGGGCTTCGGGCTCGGGCATCATGGTTGAATGATCGCAACCAAAGGGGAAATCTCATCTGGGCATCAAGTGGAGTGATCCTGTGAAGTTACAATGAAAACCCTTCATAAATATGACCTGTAGACTGTGCTCAAGGTTTTCGGGGCACCTGTAGCCATCACAGTTGACCAATCACGACCAAAAGGGGATGTCATCATCTAGGCATTATATGGAGTCAACCTAACAGGTTACAATGAACTCCTTCTATAAATATGACCTTTTGCCTACGCTAAAGGTTTTTGGGCTCGGGCACCCACCAAGGCTGAATGATCACGACCAAAATGGGACGTTCTCATCTAGACATTATTTGGAGTCATCCTACCAAGTTACAATGAAATCCCTTCATAAACATGACCTGTAGACTGTGCTAAAGGTTTTCAGGCTTCGGGCCCCTTTAGCCGTCACAGTTGCCCAATCATGTCCAAAAGGGGATGTTCTCATCTAGACATTATATGAAGTCAACCTACCAAGTTACAATGAAATCCCTTCATAAATATGCCCTGAAGACTGTGCTAAAGGTTTTTGGGCTTCGGGCACGGGCAGCCATCATGGTTGAATAATCGCAACCAAAGGGGACAATCTCATCTGGGCATCATCTGGAGTGATCCTACGAAGTTACAATGAAATCCCTTCATAAATATGACCTGTACACTGTGCTCAAGGTTTTCGGGCTTCGGGCACTTGTAGCCATCACAGCTGACCAATCACGACCAAAAAGGGATGTCATCATCTAGGCATTATATGGAGTCAACCTAACAGGTTACAATGAAATCCTTCCATAAATATGACCTTTTGCCTATGCTAAAGTTTTTTGGGCTCGGGCACCCATCAAGGCTGAATGATAGCAATCAAAATGGGACGTTCTCATCTAGACATTATTTGGAGTCATCCTACCCAGTTACAATAAAATCCCTTCATAAATATGACCTCTAGACTGTGCTAAAGGTTTTCGGGCTCCTGTAACCGTCACAGTTGCCCAATCACGTCCAAAAGGGGACTTTCTCATCTAGACATTATATGAAGTCAACCCACCAAGTTACAATGAAATTCCTCAATAAATATGACCTGTAGACTGTGCTAAAGGTTTTCGGGTTTTGGGATCGGGCAGTCGTCACGGTTTGCAGATCATGCCCAAATGGGGAAATTCTCATCTAGACATCATAAGGAGTCATCATACCAAGTTACAATGAAATCCCTCCACATTGAACATTACCTGCAGACTGTGCTAAAAGTTTTTGGGTTTCGGGCTTGGGCAGCCATCACGGTTGATAGATCAAGCCCAAAAGGGGACGTTCTCATCTAGGCATTATACAGAGGCATCCTACCAAGTTACAATGAAATCCCTTCATAAATACGACCTGTAGACTGCGCTAATGGTTTTCGGGTTTTGGGCTCGGGCCGCCATACCGGTTGCCCGATCGCGACCAAAAGGGGACGTTCTCATCTAGACATGACCCCAAACCTGCATATGAAATTTCATGACGATCAGACAAGAACTGTGGGGTGTAACCCGTGCTAAAGGAAAATGTGAACAGACTCACAGACTTCCGCACGTGTGATGGCAATAGCTTATCTTAACAATGTCAAGTTAAGCTAAAAATTGATTTCAGTCAGCAGTCATTATTAGTTATTGGATGGAAACCAAATTCAATATGGCCACCATATTGAATTGGCTAGCTAATCCAAAATCAAATGGAAGCTTCCTCAAGACACCAATAATGCATAATCAAAAATTGAAATTGATACCGAGTCAGTATTCATTAGTTACTGAATGGAAACCAAATTCAAGATGACAGACATGGAATCCATGATGAATTGACCACTGGCGGCCATCCTGGTTCAGCTGACTGGTCCAAAATTGAAAGGAAGCTTCCCCATGACACCAACAATACATAATTAAACCAAGAAATTCATAAATAAACAAGAGTACTGACTAGCAGGACATTATATGCCTGTTTTGTATTTTTGAAGGGTTGGGGGAAGGATGGGGAGAGTGAGGGTGAAAATTGTTCGGACCAACCCCATATTCGAACTTGACCTGTATTTTGTTATGATTAAACAACATACCAAGTTTGGAACCAATCGGAAAACAAATATTAAAAGTTATCATCCGGAAACCAAATGTTTGATGCATTCTATGTCCAACAAGGGCCATAATTCAGGGGAACTTCGAAGTTGGAACTGACCCCATATTCGAACTTGACCTGTCTTTTGTTTTGATTAAACCACATACCAAGTTTAGGAGTCAATCGAAAAAAAAAATACTAAAGTTATCATCTTGAAACCAAATGTTGACAAACGAACAGACCGACGGATGGACATATGGATGGACAAATGGACAGACAGACAGACTGATTCCATAATTCGACGGTTTTTCAACAGGCGTATAAAAAATCAGTCAGGCCATCTGAAGTTATAATCCGGAAAACACAAAATGCACAAATTCAAGAGAAATAACTCTGGAAAGGTACTTTCGATTTTGGCCGAAAGTGAACCTGAGCTGTGCTTTGTGGTCATAAACAAAATCTTAGAATTTAAAACAAACTAGTCAAGGCAAACTAAAGTTATCATCCGGAAATCACATAATTCACAAATTTGCAATCATTCAAGGGAAATAACTATGGAACGGTACATGCGATTATGGACAAAGGTGAACTTGAGCTGTGCTTTGTGGTCAAAAAACAAAATCTGAGAATTTGAAAAAAATCGGTCAAAGCAAACTAAAGTTATCATCCAGAAACCACAAAATCCACAAATTTGCAATCATTGAAGGGGAATAACTCTGGGAAGGTATATGCGATTGTGGTCAAAAGTGAACTTGAGCTGTATTTTGTGGTCAAAAACAAAAAACTGAAAATTTGAAATAAATTGGCCAAGGCAAACTAAAGTTATCGTCCGGAAACGAGAAGTTGGGCTAAATTCCCATAAATAAAGGGCCATAACTCTACTGCAAATGGGCCGCTAGAAACAGAAATCGAACCCATCCTGTATTTTGTCATACTAAATCCACATGGCGAATTTAACTCAGCTCAAACCATTACAACTAAAGTTATTGTCCGGAAATGAAATGTGTCCATGGACGGACAGACGGGTGGAGAGACCATTCACATAATACGTCCCGTTTTTCAAACGGGCGTATAAAAACAACATCTGAAAAATTTGGTGTCAATCTGTCAAGGTGTTCGGCTTTAAATGAACGGAAACCAATTTTTTTTCAAAAATTGTGTTTTCAAAGGGCCATAACTCTGCAGCGGATGCACTGAGAAACACCAATATCGAACTTGACCTGTATTTTATTGCTACAAACAACATCTGAAAGTTTGATGTTGATCTGTCAAGGCGTTTGACTTTAAATGAAGGGAAACCAATTTTTTTTGAAAGATTGTGTTTTCAAAGGGCCATAACTCTGCAGTGGATGGACTGAGAAACACCAATATTGAACTTGACCTGTATTTTATTGCTAAAAACAACTTCTGAAAGTTTGATGTTGATCTGTCAAGGCGTTCGACTTTGAATGAACGGAAACCAAATTGTTTACGGACAGACAGACAGACTGATAACATAATACGTCCCGTTTTTATAAACGGACATATAAAAATAACAATGATTCGAGTCAGCATTCATTAGTTATTGAACAGAAACAAAATTCTATATGGCCACCATGGCACCAAAATTGAAAGATAGCTTCCTCTAGACAACAATAATGCATAACCAACAACTGAAATTGATTTGAGTCAGTATTCATTAGTTATTGGACGGAAAGCAAATTCAAGATGGCCACCATGGAGGCCGTAAAAAATCGGCCACTGGTGGCCATCTTGGATCAGCTGACTGGTCCAAAATTGGAAGGAAGCTTCCTCTAGACACCAGCAATGCATAATTAAACAAGAGCCTCAAGTGAGCCTAAAATGCTCACCTGGCTCACGTTGTCAAAAGAGATGAGTGTATCAGTAAGTGATCGGCAGCAAGAGCAATTTTTTTGATTTGCTATGACACAACTTTTTTGGCCATTCATTTCTACTGGTCCTAGGAAAGCTTCCTAGCAAGCTCTGTTCTGTGAAGTATTAAAAAGAAACCGAGCAAAATTTTTGTTTTTAACTCCCGTGTTACTACCTACAACCATATCCCCCCCCCACCCCCCCCCAAAAAAAAAACAACGAAAAAAACAAAAACAAAACGAATCTGGCATAAATGAAGAGAAACAAATCTGTGTGAAAATGGTTAACACGTCAGAAATAAACACAATAGAAAGAGAACTTAAGGAGGTTTATTCTTGGGGGTAAAATATTTTTAGGGAAATCAGAAATAGTTTTTTGTTAACAGCATTTAAAGAAATTCATATAGGAATCAGATAAATTTTTCCAAGAAACCAGAAAAAAAACTTATGTACACAGCATTAAAAGGGTGCGATTGAGGAATCAGAAATGGACATTTTTTGCTCTGGCACTTATCTGAATGATGTTTAGAGCAGTAATGTGAGTATGGAAAGGGTTATCTAATATTATTCTCACTTTACATGAAATAAAATCTTTGGAACCCACATTGAAGTCTTGAGAGGATTAAATTAAAAATATTCATACAGGAAATCTAAGCATTACTGCAAGTGGCTTATGAGAAGAGGATTTTTAAAGCATTTTAGGCTTACGGAGCATTAACCCCACCCCAAGGGATATATAGTAGTTTTGGGGGGAAAAAATCAAAAGAGTAAACTTCACCAGCCTGAGGATGGCAGCAGTTTTATTTGAACAAAGTAGAAAAGGTATATGCCAAAGATGGTCTGTGCCATAAATGAATGGAATTAGCCCAGAGGTTTTAAAGAATAAGAAAAATTTCAAACTAGAGAAACAAATCTGTGTGAAAATAGTTAACATGTCAGAAATAAACACAATAGAAAGAGAACTTATGAAGGCTCATTCTTGGGGGGTAAAATATTTTTAAGGAAATCAGAAATAGTTTTTTGTTAACAGCATTTTTAAGATATTCATACAGGAATCAGATAAATTTTTCCAAGAAACCAGAAAAAAACATATGTACACAGCATTAAAAGTGTGCGATCGAGGAATCAGAAATGGACATTTTTTGCTCTGGCACTTATCTGAATGATGTTTAGAGCAGTAATGTGAGTATGGAAAGGGTTATCTAATATTATTCTCACTTTACATGAAATAAAATCTTTGGAACCCACATTGAAGTCTTGAGAGGGTTAAATTAAAAATATTCATACAGGAATCAGATAAAAAAAATTCCAAGAATCCACAAAAAACATACGTGCACAGCATTGAAATGGTTCAAACAAGGAATCAGAAATGGACATTTTTGGCTCTGCCACAAAACAAACGTATATATGCTCACAACATTAAAAGGGTTCGATCAAGGAAACAGAAATAGACATTTTTTTGCCTTGCCACTTATCTGAATGATGTTTAGAGCAGTAATGTGAGTATGGAAAGGGTTATCATTATTCTCACATTACACAAAATAAAATCTTTGGAACCCACATTGAATTCTTGAGAAGTTTAAAAGCATTGAACTGAAACATTTCATTTTCCACCTGATTAAAATAATAAGATAAGTCATGTTTGACAGCTAACTCCACTTCTCTAAAAAATAATTGTTCACATTGTCCTAAATTGTTTTCTAATGTGAATAACATAAATATAACAGCTGTTGCTTCATGATACTTTAATGCAAAAATGCTGAACCAGCATTTTTTCAATGCCTCCCCCCCAATCTCCTTACAGAACACCCTGAGACAACCGACAGCAATTTTTTTTACCATTCCATTCTCCTGGTCCTATGGATACTTCATACCAAGTAACAGTTCATGCCAAATTTGGTTCAAATTGGCTCACCGGTTCTTAAAATACAAATTTTGGGCAAAGCACCCACAGAGTGCAAAAATATTGACCTACCAACTTCCCTTCAACAAGCTTTAATCTTCAACACCAAAGGGTGTTCCATACCAAATATCAAGGCCATTCTCTCTGGTGGTTCATGAGGAGATTTTTAAGCTTTTGGGAGATTAACCAGAGCCTGAAGATGGCAGCTGCTTCTTTTGAACAAAACAGAAAGGGTATACTGTAGCTTAACTTGACTGTGTATAGTGTTTGATGAAAAAGATAATGGTCCAATGCTTATGAAAGGATTATATACAAGAACTGGGATAAACGAGAATATGTTAATTTCTGTTCCCTGTAGTCTATATTTTCAATAAGAATAATTTGAATGCAGACTGTACTAAAGAATTAAGACCTGGGTTGATGTGGCCATGACAGATAAAGTATGTATGTCAACCAAAGTTACCAAGTTACAGTAAAATTATGCCAAAATGAATCATCCTACCAAGTTACAATGAAATCCCTTCATAATTGTGACTCATAGTCTTTGCTAAAGGAATCTAGTTCACGTGACGGTTCGGTGTTCACGGTTGACTGATCATGACCAAAATAGGAAAATCTCATCTAGATATCATACCAAGTTATCCTACCAAGTTACAATGAAATTTCTTCATAAAAACAACCTGTCAGCAGTGCTAAAGGAATCTAGGTCAAGCGACCAGGCGGCGGTAATGGCTGACCGTTTGTGACCAAAATATGACAGTCTCATCTAGACATCATACCAAGTTATTCCTCCTAGTTACAATGAAATTGCTTCATAAATATGAACTGTAGACTGCACTAAACAAATCTAGGTCACATGCCTGTGTGGCTGTCACGGTTGACTGATCGCGACCAAAAGGGGACGTTCTCATCTAGACATTATTCGGAGTCATCCTACCAAGTTACAATGAAATCCCTTCATAAATACAATCTGTAGAATGTGTTAAAGGTTTTCAAGCTCTCACAGTCATCACCTGTTCACCGATCATGACCGAAATGGGGACGTTCTCGTCTAGACATTATTCAGAGTCATCCTACCAAGTTACAATAAAATCCCTTCATAAATACGAACTGTAGACTGTGCTAAAGGTTCTGGTTGACCAATCGCGACCAATAGAGGACGTTCTCATCTAAAAATTATATGAAGTCATTCTACGAAGTTACAATGAAATCCCTTCATAAGTATGATGACCTGTAGACTGCGCTAAAGGTTTTGGGGTTTCAGACTCTCGCAGCCGTCATAGTTGATCGATCGCAAACAAAAGGGGACGTTCTCATCTAGACATTATACAGAGTCATCCTACCAAGTTACAATGAAATCCCTTCATAAATACGACCTGTAGAATGTGCTAAAGGTTTTCGGGTTTCGGGGCTCTCGCAGCCGCAACAGTTGACCAATCACGACCAAAAGGGGAAGTTTTCATCTTGACATAACCTCGAAACCAGCATATTAAATTTCGTGATGATCAGACAAGAACTATGTGGTGTAGCCTGTGCCAAAGAAAATGTGAACAGACGTCCAAACTAACAGACTTCTGCTCGCGAGATGGCAATAGCTTATCTTGTCCAGTTAAGTTAAAAATGATTCGAGTCAGCAGTCATTAGTTATTGGGCGGAAACAAAAGTCAATTTGGCTGCCATGGTGGCCATATTGAATTGGCTAGCTGGACCAAAATTGAAAGGAAGCATTGTCTAGTCATCCACAAGTTACCCCGTAAATTATGATTTGATCAAATAAATGGTTCTTTAGTTGTTTGATGGAAACCAAAAGTTAACGCACAGACAATGGCCGGGCAGACATGGTGAAAACAGGATGCACCCCCGAAAGGTTCTCAGGGCATAAAAATGAGTTGAGTCAGCATTCACTAGTTATTGGACGAAAACCAAATTCAATATGGCCACTATGGAGTATCAAAATTGAAAGGAAGCATTTTCTAGTCATCCACAAGTTACCCCTAAATTATGATTTGATCATTATGATTTGATCAAAAGTTTACAGACGGACAATGGACACAAGACGATGGACGGACAGACATAGTGAAAACATGATGCCGCCGAGAGGTTCTCGGGGGCATAAAAAAGTAAAGCTGCAGTTTACAGACTGCTGGGATGCCTTTTAGGTTGTTCATGAACTACATAGTTGCCTGCTTATTCTCAACTTTCTTTGGTATTTTACAGTAGAAACATGTCCATCAGGTGGCCAGATAAGAAATCACTCCAACTTTATTTAATGTAAAATGTTTTGTTCTTTATTGCTGGAATATTAGCCTTCTGAGTGATTTTCCCTTGTTATCAGCATTAACTACAACATGCTGTAATTTTTTAACACATTTGTGTAGATTCAGTTTTTACCTGAGCAACAGAATGAGTTTTCATCCTCTGGACAAAATGTTTATATGACATGGGTTTCTGCAGATGTGTTCCCTTGCCTTTCTTTGGAGTTTTCCTTTCCTGTGCTTTTGTTTGAACAGGAGTTGCATGAGACATCAGCTTTTGTTGCTGTTGCTGGATTTCAGCACTTCTCAATGAGGACTCTTTAGCTGCGTTTTCAGTTTGCTGAAAAAAGAAGTAAGCCATTATTGATGATAATGTAACAGGGTTGGGGGTGAACGACTCCCCAGGGGCCAGAACCCTGGCCAAAATCTCCCTGTTGCTTTTCAGATTCATGAAGATCTGCATCAACTAGCAAACCATGGATAAAATATAACTCAAATCTAGAGGTAAAATAATCATTAAGCTATGTGTTGTGGTCAGGATGAATACACAATAAAATAGGAAAACAGCTTATACGTGGTTTATTTAGAAGCCAAAAAATAGTATGATATGACATGGACATGAATATAAATGACGGATCAAAAGCCATGGGCCCACTACACTTTCACCCAAAAGAGGTTTAAATTCCACCCAACATATGTTAATTAAATGTGGATTGTTCCCACAGAACTCGGACCTGGCGAGAACTATTGTCAGAAACGTTGATTCTCACCAGGGCCGAGATGAACGAGTCCAAACATTACGGTACCCATTATGGTTAACCTTTTAACAGGTTACAAAGTGTCCCCATAACTAAGCTAGTGTACAGGTTTAAGTTTGGACAGCTCGATCAAAGCTTGACGAATTATGAGCGAGACCGCTCTTATTTAGGATATTTTTGCTGGGAAAGATTTCGAATACTGAAATCTGTTAGATCCCTCATCTCGAAAAATGAAACAACAGCAAAGAGCACCACCACATGAACCAATAAGGTACATCGATTCATTTTGAACATGGAAATGACTTGAAGCCAACAAAAACAGAATTAAACCTCGAATTACAAGAGCGTAATTTGGATTTTCTTAAAGGGAAAATCTATTTGTTATTGCAAAGATTTTTTTTTTTTCTTTTTTTTTCTTCTTCCACACTTTTGTTTTCACTATTTCTCGAAAACATTCTGAACGATGTTTTTTAAAGTTTCTGTACTCATAAAGGGTCATAAGTTCTGACTAATCGTCACATTCCCATTTTTCTGAAAATGTTTTAGCTAACCCTTTAACAAAAATAGTCGGCGGCTCATATCTTTGGACTGGAAAGGGCGATTGACTTGAAATTTTCGCAGACATGTCAGCAATACACCCCTCTATCAGCATATAGTACAAAAATGTATGTAGTTAACACCTTTCTACCAAAACATTTTTCGAAACGAAAAAAAAATTCAAAACTTTACCATTTTTTAACTCAATCTCGGGACAGGGACATGCTGAACGACCTAAAATGGCTTAGAAATGAAGACTGTATCACCGAGTTGTAAAAACCATCGAAAAAATTTCGATTCGAATTTCCGAAAATCCAAAATGGCGGCCGAAAAAAATCGAATTTATAATTTCGGTTATTTATGCATTTCAGGCCATTTGGAGATGAAAAAAAAAATTTTTTTGCACCAGAAAAATTTTCGGTTTGGACTTTGAAATTTTCGACCAAAAGTCGGAAATTTTTGTTTCGACCGGGCTACTTTGCCATCACAGTACTCAACAAGGGGGACGATTTGAAAGCTTCTAAGGGTAGAAATGTTGAAGTCACAGTGTACATGAACAGTTATCATCTTTTGGAAATGGAGTTGTTCTTAATTTGACTTCTGCTAGCAGTCAAACATGGCTTCAGGACACTCAGACCAAAAATTGAAAAAAATTTTCTTGTGTTTTTTTTTACTTTATTATGTCTAGATTCATTATTTCTCATAAATAAAAACTATCAATGACGGCCATGAGTCTTAATAAATAAAACCATCAGTATTTGGGGCAAAATGTTTCTTGTTGGGCAAAAACGCCCAAAAACATCCAAAAATGTCCAAACCTTTATAGGCCAATATCTCATGAAGGAAAAAAGCTATCGACTTAATTTCTTGACAGACTTGTCAGACTTACTCTTGTCTAAAACAAACATAATCAGTATTTTTTTATGTTTTCTGCCAAAATTTTTCACAAAACGGAAAGTTCTCTCGAAAATCGGCCATTTTGGATTGAAATATCGAGATTTAAATATAATGAGCCCTCTAAAAGGGATCCAACTTGAAGGCAGAATACCGCTTTATAAGAAAAATCGAAAGAATTTCGTTTCGATTTTTCGTTAATCCAAAATGGAGGCCAAAAAATCGAAAAATTTTTGTTTGTTTTTTATGCATTTCATTCAATTTTGAGCCGAAATTTTTTTTTTTTTTTACACGGAAAATTTTCGGTCTGCTTCGGACTGAAATTTTAGACCAAAAGTCGGAAATTTTTGTTACGACCGGGCTACTTTGCCATCTGAGTACTCAACAACGGGGATGATTTGAAATTTATTTATTTATTTATTTATTTATTGTTGTTTAAGGTCACATACTTCTGCACAATGGCTAATCATGACCACAACATGGAGATAAAGTCAAGGTCAGTCAATCGTTTATACCCCATGTTGCCTATTTTAGAGGACTCGCACCCCAAGCATTAGTGACTGGGTCCTATTTTACCAGTGAAACAGAGCTTGTTTACCACACTAAGAAAGCACTTCCCGGGGTTCCCACGGGGGGGATAATTTGAAAGCTTCTAAGGGTAGAAATGTTGAAGTCACAGTGTACATGAACAGTTATTGTCTTTTGGAATTGGAGTTGTTCTTCGTTTGGCTTCTGCTAGCAGTCAAACATGGCATCGGGACACTGTGACCAAAAATTGAAAAACATTTTCTTGTGTTTTTTTTTACTTTATTATGTCTAGATTCATTATTTCTCATAAATAAAAACTATCAATGACGGCCATGGGTCCTAATAAATAAAACCATCAATATTTGGGGCAAAATGTTTCTTGTTGGGCAAAAACGCTCCAAAACGCCCAAACCTTTATAGGCCAATATCTCAAGAAGGAAAAAAGCTATCGACTCAATTTCTTGACAGACTTGTCAGAATTACTCTTGTTTAAAACAAACATAATCGGTATGTTTTTCCATTTTTTATGTTTTCTGCCAAAATTTTTCACAAAACGGAAAGTTATTTCGAAAATCGGCCATTTTGGATTGAAATATCGAGATTTAAATATAATGAGACCTCTAAAAGGGATCCAAATTGAAGGCAGTAATACCGCTTTATAAGAAAGAATTTCGTTTCGATTTTTCATTAATCCAAAATGGCAGCCAAAAAATCGAAATTTTTTTTTCTTCTTTTTTTATCCATTTCATTCAATTTTGAGACGAAATTATTTTTTTTTAACACTGAAAATTTTTGGTCTGCTTCGGACTTTGAAATTTTCGACCAAAAGTTGGCAATTTTTATTACGACCGGGCTACTTTGCCGTCTGAGTACTCAACAACGGGGATGATTTGAAAGCTTCTAAGGTTAGAAAATGTTGAATTCACAGTGTACAATAACAGTTATCGTCTTTTGGAATTGGAGTTGTTCTTCGTTTGGCTTCTGCTAGCAGTCAAACATGGCTTCGGGACAATGTGACCCAAAATTGAAAAAAATGTTCTTGTGTTTTTTTTTTACTTTATTATGTCTAGATTCATTAGTTCTCATAAAATAAAACTATCCGCATACTGCGGAAAATATTTTTCCAGCCAAAACCGCCCAAATATGCGGGAGCCGATATCTTTGGACTGGAAGGGGCGACTGACTTGAACTTTTCACAGGAATGACTGTAATACACTTCTCTATTAATCAAGGGCACAAAATGGTAGTTGGTTAACACCTTTCTGCCAAAACATTTCACGAAACCGAAAAAAATTCAAATTTTTATTTGGTATCGAGCCCCCTTAGGACTTGCTGAGTAGAACAGTGAGTAAAACCAATAAGGAAAATCCTGTGTATTGTTCCAAAGGTACAATCACTTCCTCTAGTTTAGAACTTTTATTGTATATTATTTTTCAACTGCTGTTACCAAATCTGTTACACTCCCCCCTCCTTAAAAAGAAAAATGTGTAAAATTTTTAGAACCATACAGCAGTTGTTAAATAGATTTCCGATAACTCTAACATTTTATAATTTTCATTTAAAATGTGGCATTCCACATAAAACATTCCTCTATAAACTTTGATGAGATCCGGCTTACCAAGCCAATTCCCCTGAAAACATAATACGCAAAATTTAAACTGATATGAAGGAGATGAACAAGGTGTTATAAAATTACATGATTCCTCTATTGACTATTATCAAATATAAATCCTCCAAAAGGAAGTAGATAAATGTTCTTTTCTTAAGTCACTCTGTTTTAACCACAAATTTTCGGCCACTTGGCCTTTATCAAGTGGAATACAATCAACAGTAGCTCACTATTTTATAGTTTAAGTTATTGTCTCTTTTTAGAAATTCTGTAAAGTGTTGATCTTGTCTCTCTGCTTCTTCTGAAGTAGTCCTCTGGTATTCACTGCTGGAATGTTTCCAATTTCTTCTCACTACTTGACAACAAGATAATTCTCTTGTTCTTCACAGCACGCTAACGTTCTGCTATGGAGAAGTGAATTTCTCTTGCATTACCACCACTCATCTCGGATCTGCTGCAACATGTTCATCAGATTCTGCTCTCTCCGCTAGCACCGAAAGGATGGCAAAATTGCGTCAGCAGAATCAAGAATTCTTTTCTGACACACGAAATAAAACATCGCCCTACTCCGTTGCCAGCTTCTTGTGATGGTGTACACTCCATTAATGTGAAACAGGCATTCAATTTCTACTGGGAAGAGCAAACAAATTAAATCTACAGCAGTAACAGCAATTCTAACTGCTTCCTCTACTTATAGTTTTACAGAAATTCCAAAATGCAAAATACTGGATATACTGGTTAATTTCCCAATAAGATAGGTGAAATATCCAGAATATTAATTAATGTAGATGAAATTCTGAAGAAAATTATTTATCTCAGTTGGAGTTTACAATTTCGCCAATAATTCCAAAGCATTCAAAATTTAATTGTAACGTTCTAAAGGTCAACAGGGCCATATGGTTTCCACTAATCTAACACATGTGACAGCTCCCTGGCTCTTCCACTATCAACCATATATTACTATCAAAGGGACATATCAATATTCGAGCAGAATAAGCATCTGTATTCAGCTTTTTATTATATATAGACTGCTCACAATTGTGCCCCATTTTAAATTTAATGGTCAATTTGGAAATTACATTTTAGGCTATCCATGGAGAACACAATTCTCAACAACCAACTATTTTACAACAGCATTCAAGAGAAGTTTTTACATTTTAGTAAATGACCGAGAGATTGGCCACTACCCACAAAACAACAAGCCTCAGGATTGCAATATTTCCTCTACTGTAAATTACTTGCCCTGTATAAGACACTCCAAATGTACACCTCTAAGGTTAGTTCAGTTTGACATATCAGAAACAGCTTCAGTTTTCGCCAGAACTAAATGATGCATTGCAATGACATCCACAAATATTATCTACGTAATATTAAAATAGCACCCAGACTACTGAAGACAATCCACCTATTATTATCAGAATCCAAGACGCCGGGAGCTTAACTTAAAAGTGAAATGTACAAATATTTACAAACTCCTACATGTCGCAATTGCTGTTTAATAGGTAAGGTTCCACATACATCAATGCCTATTGCCAATAGAAAATTGACACACCAACACACTGTGTACTCCCTACTTTAAACAAGAGGCCCCAAGGGGCCTGAGGGCGCTCACCTGACATGGTAGCCTAAATATCAACCCAGAGTATTGATTTCAACAAGTTGCATCTGCTCCTCCTAAGAAAAGCTTATACCAAATATCCAAAGATTCTGACCAGTGGATCTAAAAAAAAAAAGAATGATTTTTAAAGAATATTCCTCATATTGAACTAAGTTATAATTCAGGCTCCCACAGGGAGCCCATATATGAACCCAGGGACTTGGCTTTAACAAACTTGAATCTCACCCCCCTAAGGATGCTGCACACCAAATATCAAAACATTCCGACTGCTGGATCAGAAGAAGAAGATTTTTAAAGAAAATTTCTCATTTTGAACTAAGTTACAATTCGAGCTCTCACAGTGAGTCCAAATATGGACCTAGGGACATGGCTTGAACAAACTTGAATCTCACCCCCTAAGGATGCTGCATACCAAATATCAAAACATTCTGACTGATGGATCTGAAGAAGATTTTTAAAGAAAATTCCTCATTTTGAACTAAGTTATCATTCGGGCTCCCACAGTGAGTCCAAATATGGACCTAGGGACATGGCTTGAACAAACTGAAATCTCACCCCCCTATGGATGCTGCATACCAAATATCAAAACATTCTGACTGCTGGATCTGAAGAAGATTTTTAAAGAAAATTCCTCATTTTGAACTAAGTTATAATTCGGGCTACCACAGTGAGCCCAAATATGAACCCAGGGACTTGGCTTGAACAAACTTGAATCTCCCCCCCCCCCCCCCCCCCCCCTCAGCATGGTGCATACCCAATATCAAAAGATTCTGCCTGCTGGATCTTGAGAATAAGATTTTCAAAGAAATTTGCCTGAAATGCACTGAGCCCAAATATAAAACCAGGGACCGATTTGAACAAACTTGAATCAGATCCACCCCACAATGTTGCATTCCAAACATCAAAAGATTCTGCCTGCTGGATCTGGAGAAGAAGATTTTTGAAGAAATTTGCCTGAAATGCACTAAGTTCAAATTTGGGCTCCTATACTGAGCCCAAATATAAACCCATTGGAGGGGGGGGGGGGGGGGGGGGGATTTGAACAAACTTGAATCAGATCCACCTCACAATGTTGCTTACCAAATATGAAAAGATTCTGCCTGCTGGATCTGGAGAAGAAGATTTTTTAAGAAATTTGCCTGAAATGCACTAAGTTCAAATTCAAGTTTCTATAGTGAGCCCAAATATGAATCTAGGGAGCCGATTTGAACAAATTTGCATCAGATCCACCCCGCAGTGTTGCATACCAAATATCAAAAGATTCTGCCTGCTGGATCTGAAGAAGATTTTTTAAGAAATTGGCCTGAAATGCACTAAGTTCGAATTCGAGCTTCTATAGTGAGCCCAAATATGAATCTAGGAAGCTGATTTGAACAAACTTGAATCAGATCCACCCCACAATGTTGCACACCAAATATCAAATAATTCCGCCTGCTGGATCTGGAGAAGAAGATTTTTTAAGAAATTTGCCTGAAATGCACTAAGTTCGAATTCAAGTTTCTATAGTGAGCCCAAATATGAATCTAGGGAGCCGATTTTAACAAATTTGCATCAGATCCACCCCGCAGTGTTGCATACCAAATATCAAAAGATTCTGCCTGCTGGATCTGGAGAAGATTTTTTAAGAAATTGGCCTGAAATGCACTAAGTTCGAATTCGAGCTTCTATAGTGAGCCCAAATATGAATCTAGGAAGCTGATTTGAACAAACTTGAATCAGATCCACCCCACAATGTTGCACACCAAATATCAAATAATTCCGCCTGCTGGATCTGGAGAAGAAGATTTTTGAAGAAATTTGCCTGAAATGCACTAAGTTCGAATTCGGGCTTCTATAGTGAGCCCAAATATGAATCCAGGGAGCCGATTTGAACAAATTTGAATCAGATCCACCCCACAATGTTGCATATCAAATATCGAAAGATTCTGCCTGCTGGATCTGGAGAAGAAGATGTTTTAAGTAATTGGCCTGAAATGCACTAAGTTCAAATTTGGGCTCCTATACTGAGCCCAAATATAAACCTAGGGAGCCGATTTGAATAAACTTGAATCAGATCCACCCCACAATGTTGCTTACCAAATATGAAAAGATTCTGCCTGCTGGATCTGGAGAAGATTTTTTAATAAATTAGCCTGAAATGCACTAAGTTCGAATTCGAGCTTCTATAGTGAACCCAAATATGAATCTAGGAAGCCGATTTGAATAAACTTGAATCAGATCTACCCCACAATGTTGCATACCAAATATCAAAAGATTCTGCCTGCTGGATCTGGAGAAGATTTTTGAAGAAATTTGCCTGAAATGCACTAAGTTCAAATTTGGGCTCCTATACTGAGCCCAAATATAAACCCAGGGGAGGGGGGGGGGGCGATTTGAACAAACTTGAATCACATCCACCCCACAATGTTGCTTACCAAATATGAAAAAATTCTGCCTGCTGGATCTGGAGAAGAAGATTTTATTAATAAATTTGCCTGAAATGCACTAAGTTCAAATTTGGGCTCCTATACTGAGCCCAAATATAAACCCAGGAGGGCCGATTTGAACAAACTTGAATCAGATCCACCCCACAATGTTGCTTACCGAATATGAAAAGATTCTGCCTGCTGGATCTGGAGAAGAAGATTTTTTAAGAAATTTGACTGAAATGCACGAAGTTCAAATTTGGGCTCCTATACTAAGCCCAAATATAAACCCAGGGGGCCGATTTGAACAAACTTGAATCAGATCCACCCCACAATGTTGCTTACCAAATATGAAAAAATTCTGCCTGCTGGATCTGGAGAAGAAGATTTTATTAATAAATTTGCCTGAAATGAACTAAGTTCAAATTTGGGCTCCTATACTGAGCCCAAATATAAACCCAGGAGGGCCGATTTGAACAAACTTGAATCAGATCCACCCCACAATGTTGCTTACCGAATATGAAAAGATTCTGCCTGCTGGATCTGGAGAAGATGATTTTTTAAGAAATTTGCCTGAAATGCACTAAGTTCGAATTCAAGCTTCTATAGTGAGCCCAAATATGAATCTAGGGAGCTGATTTGAACAAATTTGCATCAGATCCACCCCACAATGTTGCATATCAAATATCGAAAGATTCTGCCTGCTGGATCTGGAGAAGAAGATTTTTTTAAGAAATTTGACTGAAATGCACAAAGTTCAAATTTGGGCTCCTATACTGAGCCCAAATATAAACCTAGGGGGGGGGGGGGGAGGGGGGCGATTTGAACAAACTTGAATCAGATCCACCCCACAATGTTGCTTACCAAATATGAAAAGATTCTGCCTGCTGGATCTAGAATAGATTTTTTAAGAAATTGGTCTGAAATGCTCGAAGTTCAAATTTGGGCTCCTATACTGAGCCCAAATATAAACCTAGGGGGCCGATTTGAACAAACTTGAATCAGATCCACCCCACAATGTTGCTTACCAAATATGAAAAGATTCTGCCTGCTGGATCTAGAATAGATTTTTTAAGAAATTGGCCTGAAATGCTCGAAGTTGAAATTGGGGCTCCTATACTGAGCCCAAATATAAACCTAGGGGGCCGATTTGAACAAACTTGAATCAGATCCACCCCACAATGTTGCTTACTAAATATGAAAAGATTCTGCCTGCTGGATCTGGAGAAGATTTTTTAATAAATTTGCCTGAAATGCACCAAGTTCGAATTCGAGCTTCTATAGTGAACCCAAATATGAATCTAGGAAGCCGATTTGAACAAACTTGAATCAGATCTACCCCACAATGTTGCATACCAAATATCAAAAGATTCTGCCTGCTCGATTTGGAGAAGATTTTTGAAGAAATTTGCCTGAAATGCACTAAGTTCGAATTCAAGCTTCTATACTGAGCCCAAATATAAACTCAGGGGCCAATTTGAACAAACTTCAATCAGATCCACCCCACAATGTTGCATGCCAAAAATCAAAAGATTCTGCCTGCACGATCTGGAGAAGAAGATTTTTTAAGAAATTTGCCTGAAATGCACTAAGTTCAAATTCGAGCTTCTATAGTGAGCCCAAATAAGAATCCAGGGAACCGATTTGAACAAACTTGAATCAGATCCACCCCACAATGTTGCATACCAAATATCAAAAGATTCTGTCTGCTGGATCTAGAGAAGAAGATTTTTTAAGAAATTTGCCTGAAATGCACTAAGTTCGAAATCGGGCTCCTATACTGAGCCCAAATATGAACCCAGGGGGCCGATTTGAACAAACTTGAATCAGATCCACCCTACAATGTTGCATACCAAATATCAAAAGATTCTGCCTGCTGGATCTGGAGAAGAAGATTTTTTAATGTTTTTCCCATTGCCTACAGTGTTAAAAAGTGCTGACTCGGGACTTTTTCAAAGTCTGGAAAAAAGTACCTTGTGAACAAACTGATAGGGATTTTTTTTAACCATTCTATTCTACTGGATAAAAGTAAGCTTTATATAAAATAAGAATTCTCTGTGCCGTGTCGTTTTGGAGATATGGCAGTTTTAAAGTTTTTCCTATTTTCAGCTCCCGAGGTTCCCACGGACCAATGAGAAAATTTTTTTTTTGCATCAATCAACTACTTAAGACCCATTATCATCTCATATCAAATTTGGTTCAAATCGACCTCATGGTTCAGAAAATAGAAATTTTAGGCGTGGCCAAAATTTTTGCCCCTCCCATAAAGAAGGCAAATAATGCCCGACAAACTTCTCTTCAACAAACTTAATTCTAAACCTCAAAAGGACTCTGTATACCACATATCAAGTCTCTGCTACTGGTGGTTCATTAGAAGAAGATTTTCAAAAAATTTGGCCATTTTTTCCCCACTCCTCAGCTCAATATGAGCCGAAACCTAACTTGGATCAAAATCAAAATGCCCCTATATAACCACTACTTACGTGAAATTTAATTAAAATGTGGCCAGAGGTTTAGGAGAAAGAGGCTCAAACACCACCTTCACGCAGGACGACGGACGGACGACGGACGAAGAGTGATAAGAAAAGCTCAACCTGACTTTCAGTCAGGTGAGCTAATAAGCAGACTCTGAGGTCTTATTTCGCTTCCTAGGAAAAAACATCCTTTTTGATCACTACCGAGTGTTACCTACAACAAAATACATCCAAACTAATGAGCAATGCAATCATCCAGCACTTTAGCTTTCACTATCGACTTACTAAAAGATTCTTTCTTGAATCAAGTTTACTTAACAGTTAATACCTTAACGAACCTCTAACTTGGCCCTGTTTATTAGATTTAAAGTTGACCTTAAACATTTCCAGAAGTTAAATGGGAAATTGTGGGGTAAAATCCTGTAAACACTCAATATTACTTTGTGCTAAAGGGCATAGAACTTGACTTCCCTTCCCATTTAACCATAGCTGAGTTGCCTTTTATGCCCCATAGATTGATTCATCAAATGGGTCATCTTCATAATTAACCCGAAAAGCGAAGGTATTTCAGAAAAATTGTAATTCTACTAAAGACATTTTTTTAACTATCAATACCGCTCACAGCTTTTCACAAATAATCTTTCTGAGCTACTCTGGAACTTTAAATACCTTTACTAGTCTCAAAATAAATCCATCTATAACAAGATTTAAAAAGCCTTATCGGGTATGTTTCACCTTCGTAAGTGTTTGGGCTGTGTTGACTGATCAGTTCAGACTCTCTCAAATTCTCTGGTTCAAAATACTCAGATCACCAACGAGAATACAAAATATGTATTTTGTGTGTGTGTCCAGGGGGGAGGGGGGGGGGGGGGTTGGCATTAGTTTAGTGACATCTTGGGGGTCTGGTGCACAGTAATGAAAACACTTAGACTTCAACTCACTCATAGAAAGGCTTTGTATACCAAACTTTAAATACACCAAGCTTATGAGCTTCCACTTCACCAGCAGTGGTATACTTGGGCTCATTGTGCCACTCAAAACCACGAAGTAAGATTCCAAAGGTTTACAATTGCATTCAATTGGGGAGAATCCCTTGCGTTTGTAATAATACAACAAAAGCTATTGAAACTATGCATACCAACAATCGAGCTCTAATTTCCCAATGAATTAAATTCATCTGAATCGTTCAAATAATGCAGATGTTGTTGAGAAAAATTACCCATAATGTAAGTAGCTCTAATAACCAGATCCTGGTAGCCTCGCCAATTTGTAACAGGGGTGGGGTGAACAACTCCCCAGGGGCTAGAACCCTGGCCAAAATCTCACTGTTGATCTTCAGATTCGTGAAGATCTGGGTCAACAAGCAAACCATGGATAAAATATAATTCAAATCTGGAGGTAGAATAATCATTAAGTTATGTGTTGTGATCAGGATGAATACACAATAAAATAGGAAAACAGTTTATAAGTGGTTTATTTAGAAGCCAAAAAAAAGTATGATATGACATGGACATGAATATAAATGACGATTCAAAAACCACGGGCCCACAACACTTTCACCCAAGAGGTTTAAATTCCACCCAACATATGTTCACTAAATTTGGCTGGTTCACACAGAACTCGGACCAGGAGAGAACTACTGTCAGAAACGTTGATTCTCACCAGGGCTGAGATAAACAGGTCCAAACATTACAGTACCCATTATGGTTAACCTTGTTACAGGTTACAAAGTGTCCCCATAACTAGACTAGTGTATAGGTTTAAGTTTGGACAGCTAGATCAAAGCTTTACCCAAACATAGAATGGACAACAAATTGTGACCGAGACCGCTCTTATATAGGATAATTTCGCGGGGAAAGAATTTGAATACTGGAATCTGACTGATCCCTCACTTTCACCTCAACAAATGAAACAACAGCAAAGTGCACTTCAGCGTGAACCAATAAGGTACATCGATTCATTTTGAACATGAAAATGACTTGAACCAACAAAAATAGAATTAAACCTCTGTTATGAGCAGACAAATTACAAAAGAGTAATTTAGAACTTTTATTGTATATCATTTTTCAACTGCTGTTACCAAATCTGTTACAATAATAACCCTTTGGCCATCAGGTGGTTTGTTGTCGTTCTCATATGAGAAAGCCTTGATTGCTCCATGTTCCCCAAATGTTGTTCCCTCCCTTTTCCTATTCTCTCCTCCCAACACCTAGACACAAACTGTTTGATGCAATTCATTATTTATTTCTTCCCAATTTCACTGATCAGCATACCACCCCTCTCCTTTGTATCACCAATAACCAGCTGGCCCATTCCCCCATTCTGTGGACATTCTAAGAGAAAACGTTCCAGTGTCTCCCTCACTTTTGGCATACCTTGTCACTGTCTTTCCCAATTTTCTCCCCAAGCTCCAGCAACCTTGACTTCAGCTGGAACAGTGGTAACCCCTCAAAGGTGACATCCAGGTACTCCTCAAATTTTGGTTTCTTATCATGCAGGTCAACCAAAGACCTCTTTTGTCTGACAATGTCTTGCCAATTTCGGTTACAATCCTCCATGTTTCTTCCCTCACAAGCTGTTTCAACTTGGGCTGTCCCTGTTTCCAGGTCATATTAATAACTTTATTTTCACAGAATACTTCAACTAACAAATCCACAGAAAACTTGTAAAAACTAGAATAATGCAGTTCAGCTAAAAGCGAAAAAAAACTATGAACTCTTTACCTTACATGACTGGGAGACAGCACTTGCCAAAATATTTTGTTCAATACTAAATATTTTCAATTTTTGGTCTCAAACACATAACTAATAACCCTTATTGGAATAAGCGTGTCATCTAAAATCATATTTTTAGGCTTTTCCTTCCGGAAAAGACTATTGTTTTTGTACGGATTATAATTTTTTTTTTTGGGGGTTTTTTTTTTTTTTTTTTTTAGGCTTTTCCCTCTGGAAAAGACTATTGTTTTTCTACGGATTATTATTTTTTTTTTTTTTTTTTTTTTTTTTAGGCTTTTCCCTCTGGAAAAGACTATTGTTTTTCTACGGATTATTATTATTTTTTTTTTTTTTTTTTTTGGGGTTTTTTTTTTATTTTTTTATTTTTTTTCCACACATTTTGTCCGTACGATTCAGAAGCCATTTTCGAACCGATTTTCACGAAATTTTGCACACGCATAGAGGGGCAAAAAATCTAAAAATGTACCAAAGCGGAATTTTGGATTTAACCCTTATTTCGCCAGAATTGGCAAAAAACTGCCAAAATTGGGGTTTATCGGCACTTTCTCGAAACACGTCTTGTAGATTTTTTTAAAACTTTCATCATTGATAGACCTGTCTGTGCCACGACCTTTGATTCACATGACATATCAGGCGATGCATATGGTAACCCTCCACAGGCTGCCAAACATCGAAATTTTGATGAAATGGGCCCGTTTCAGGCCCCCAGAGCACCCAAACGATACACGAGAGATAAACATAACTTCCTTTATTTGAAGTGGAATTCACAGGAGATCATTTTTGTAAGTAATAATGGTGTTCAAAAAACCAAGCATTAACCCTTTACCCAACGTAACGGCCAAAACCGGCCAGCGCTATTCTCAAAAATCGTCAATTAATTTTCAAAATATTTTCATTTTTTGTCTCAAAAACATAGGTTATGACCCCTCGTTGGAACGAGCTCGTCGAGCTCGTTCCAACGAGGGGTCATAACCTATGTTTTTGAGACGAAAAATGAAAAAAATTAGTTATTCAAGAATTTTTTTTGCAAGTGTCGTCTGCTTTTCATGTTAGGTAAAGGGTTAACCCGTTTTGGGCTGGTTAAACAGCAATACCCCCAAAAAACTCAAAAATTCAGGTTTTCCGTGGATTTCTCTAAACGAGTCTTGTAGATTTTCATGAAAAAATTGTCACTCCCAGGCCTTGATGTGACAATAGAAGTTGCATGGACAAAATACTTCGGTGAGCATTTGTTAACCCTCCACGGGCTGCTAAAAGTCAAAATTGTGATAAAATGGGCTGTTTTTGGATGCCAACAGCACCCAAAGGGTACACCACAAAGAAAAGTTCCTTCTTTTATCGCGCGTACAATTTATATGAAAACATTTTTGTAAGTAGTAAGGGTATTCAAAAGTCGACGTCTTAACCCATTTTGGGCAGGCTAAAGAGAGATATCCCTTGAAAGCTTTAAATTCCCATTTTCTGTAGATTTTTCTAAAAGCAACTTGTAGGTTTTCAGGAAAAATTGACTATTCGCAGGTCCTTGTGTGACATTACAAGATGCATGGACAAAATATTCCGGTGAGCATTTATTAACCCTCTACAGGCTGCTAAGCATCGTAATTTTGTTGAAATAGGCTGTTTTCAGACGCGCACAACACCCAAGGCATACCAGAGAGATAAACATAATCTACTTTGTTGGAAGTGGAATTCACCGAGGACCAAATTTGTTAGTAATAAGGGTATTCAAAAAACCAAGCATTAACCCCTTTTGGGATGGTTAATAGCAATACCCATCAAAAGCTTAAAAAATCATGTTTTCCCTGAATTTCTTTAGAAACGTCTCGCAGGGTTTCAAGAGAAAATGGTCGTTGATAGGTCTTAGAGTCACATTACCAGTTGCATGGATGAAATATTCAGATAAGCATTTGTTAACCCTCCATGGGCTGCTAAATGTCAAAATTTCGAAAACAATAGTCTGTTTTTGGACACCAACAACATCAAATGGGAATGCTGCAGAGAAACATAACTTCTTTTACCGGACGCAAAACTGATAGGGAAAATTTTTAGTAAGTAGTTAGGGTATTCAAAAATTGAGGTCTTAACCCATTTTCGCCGGGTTAAGGAGATGTACCCCTTAAAAGCTTAAAATTCCCATTTTCGGTAGATTTCTCAAAAAAATCTGGTAAGTATTCAAGAGAAATTGACCATTTGCAGGTCTTGGAGTGACATTACAAGATTCATGAACAAAAGATTCTGGTAAGCGTTTGTTAACCCTCCAGAGGCAGCAAATTTTGAGAAAATGGGCTGTACCTGGCCACCCATTACACCCAATGTGTACCTGCGAGATGAACATAACCACCTTCATTGGAAGTGGGATTCACCGAGGATCATTTTTGTTAGTAATGAAGGTATTCATAAAACCAAGCATTAACCCGTTTAGAGCTGGTTACAGGGTGATAACACTCAAAAGGTTAAAAATTCATGTTATCCGAGGATTTCTCTAAAAACACCACGTAGATTTTCAAAAAAAATTGGCCATTCTCAGATCTTAGTGTGAATTACAAGTTGCATGTACAAAATATTCCAGTAAGCATTTGTTAACCCTATGCTGGTTCTCAAACATCAAAATGTTGAAAGTTTGCATACCCGCAGCACCCAAAGTTAAGAGGAGAAATCAACATAAGTGGAAGTAGAATTCACTGAGAATTATTTTTATAAGTAACAAGCGTATTAAAAAAACAACCCTTAACCCGTTTTGGGTTGGATAAACAATTATACCCGTCAACAGCTTAAAATTCATGTTCTCCCTGGATTTCTCTGAAAACATCTTGTAGATTTTCAAGTAAAAATGGCCATTCACAGTTTTTGGTGTGAAATTACAAGTTGCATGAATAAATATTCCTGTTAGCACTTGTTAACCCTTAACAAACTACCAGACATCAATATTTTGGATACATTTGAGATAAAACGGACCATTTTCAAATAGATACAGCACTCAGTGGGTATGTGTCAAACAAACATAACTCCTTGTGTCGGTCATTAACTTGTTGGACGACGATATTGATATTACCCCTCTCCACCGTTAATGATGGTTTTTACCTAAACAATTTTTTTTATCAAACTGAGTCATTTGAGACTTCTATACTCACCTTTTTCATGACATCAATGAAGGAAATTCAATGAGACAGTCAAAAACAATTCATCATACACTGTGGGGTCATGACAAATCATGGAATCTCATCGGGAAAAGCCATGATTCTCCAGAATCATAAAGTCTAGTTTTTTTTGGGTTTTTTTTTTTTTTTTCTTTTCCACACATTTTTGTCCGTACGATTCAAAAGCCATTTTCGAACCGATTTTCACACAATTTGGCACACGCATAGAGTGGCAAAAAATCTAAAAATGTACCGAAGCGGAATTTTCGATTTAACCCTTATTTCGCCAGAATTGGAAAAAAACTGCCAAAATTGGGGTTTATCTGCACTTTCTCGAAACACGTCTTTAGGATTTTTTTTAAACATCCATCATTACTAGACCTGCCTATGACACAACCTTTGATACACACGACATATTTGGCGATGCATATGGTAACCCTCCACAGGCTGCCAAACATCAAAATTTTGATGAAATGGGCCCTTTTCAGACCCCCACAACACCCAAACGATACTCGAGAGGTACACATAACTTCCTTTATTGGAAGTGGAATTTACCGAAGATCATTTTTGTAAGTAATAAGGGTGTTCAGAAAACCAAGTGTTAACCCGTTTTGGGCTGGTTAAACAGCAATACCCCAAAAAAGCTCAAAACTTCATGTTTTCCGTGGATTTCTCTAAACGAGTCTTGTAGATTTTCAAGAAAAATTGGTCACTCTCAGGTCTTGGTGTGACATTACAAGTTGCATGGATAAAATATTCCGGTCAGCATTAGTTAACCCTCCCCGAGCTGCTAAACGTAAAAATTGTGATAAAATGGGATGTATTTAGACACCAACAGCACCCAAACGATATACCACAGAGAAAGGGGCCTTCATTTATCGGACGCAAAATTGATCGGAAAATATTTTTGAAAGTGGTAAGGGTATTCAAAATTTGACGTCTTAACCCATTTTGGGATGGTTAAAGAGACATACCCATTAAAATCTTAAAATACCCGTTTTCTGTGGATTTCTCTAACAACATCTTGTAGGTTTTCAAGAAAAATCGGCTATTTGCAGGTCTTGGTGTGACATTACAAGTCGCACGAACAAAATATTCCGGTCAGCATTAGTTAACCCTCCCCGGGCTGCTGAAGGTCAAAATTGCGATAAAATGGGCTGTTTTTGCACACAAACAGCACCCAAAGGGTACACCACAAAGAAAAGTGCCTTTTTTTATCGCGCATTACAATTTATATGGAAACATTTTTGTAAGTAGTAAGGGTATTCAAAAGTCGACGTCTTAACCCATTTTGGGCAGGCTAAAGAGAGATATCCCTTGAAAGCTTTAAATTCCCATTTTCTGTGAATTTCCCTAACGGTAACTTGTAGGGTTTCAAGACAAATTGACTATTCGTAGGTCTTTATGTGACATTAAAAGTTGCATGGACAAAATACTCCGGTGAGCGTTTTTTAACCATCTACAAGCTGCCAAGCATCGTAATGTTGTTAACATGGGACTGTTTTCAGACACGCACATCACCTAATGTATACATGAGAGATAAACATAATCTCCTTTGTTTGAAGTGGAATTCACAGAGGACCATTTTTGTAAGTAATAAAGGTATTCAAAAAGCCAAGCGTTAACCCCTGTTGGGGACGTTAACAGGGATACCCATCAAAAGCTTAAAAAATCGTTTTCCCTGGATTTCTTTACAAACATTTTGGGGGGTTTTCAAGAGAAAATGGCCGTTGATAGGTCTTGGTGTCACATGACCAGTTGCATGAATCAATTATTCTGGTAGGCATTTGTTAACCCTTCATGGGCTGCTAAATGTAAAAAAAATTGAGGAAACAGTCTGTTTTTGGACACCAAGAACATCAAACGGAAATGCCACAGAGAAACGTAACTTCTTTTACCGGACGCAAAACTGATAGGGAAACATTGATATTGATATTAACCCATTCTACCATTAATGATGGGTTTTACCTAAACATTTTTTTTATCAAAACCAAACCGAATCATTTGAGACTACTTTACTCACCTTTCTCATAACATCAATGAAGGAACTTTAGTGAGACAGTTAAAAACAATTCATCAGACACTGTGAGGGTCAAGAAAAATCATGGAATCTAATTGGTGTTTAAGGTTTGTAAGTAGTAAGGGTATCTAAAAGAATGAAACTTGACCCATTTTGAACTGGATAAGGAGAGATGCCCCTTAAACGCTTAAAATTACATTTTCCGTGGATTTCGCTAACTGCTTGTTGGGGATTTTCAAGAACAATTTGACATTGGCAGGTCTTACAAATTGCATAGATAGAATATTCCGCTAGTCGTTTGTTAATCCCTCTACAGGCTGCTAAACGTCAAAATTTTAATAAAATCGGCTGTTTTCGGGCAGCAAAATGGGTATGCAATAGATAAACATGACCTCTTTTATCAGACTTAGAATTCCTGAGGGATAATGTATGATAGTATTAAGGGTATTCAAGGGAGCGTGGTGGCTCAGTGGTAGACTGTTGTACTTCTATGCTAGAGGTCCCGAGTTCGATCCCCGTCCGGGACGACTCACGTTGTGTCCTTGGGCACGGCACTTTGGCCTGGTTGCCGACATGGGGGCACGATGTCCCCGTGTACTAAGGCATACTGCACGTCGATGGTACACATGTCTTCAACCTCTGTAACCCTGCCTGAGCGGAGCCTGAACAGAGTGAGAATGTTGAGGAGCTGACAGTTGCTCGTCGATGCTTGGTGGTTCTCTCCGGGTACTCCGGCTTCCTCCACCTCTAAAACTGTCACGGTCACGATTAGCCATTGTGCAGAAGTACGTGACCTTAAACACCAATAAATAAGTAAATAAATAAATAAATAAATAAGGGTATTCAAAAAACCAAGCCTTAACCCTGTTTTGTCAGATTAAAGACAGACAGCCCATGCTGTGTACGCTGCCTACATTACTTGTAAAATCGACACCCCCCACTAAATCTTCTGCGAGGTGCGGTTTCGGACCCGACCACCTGACGGTTCTGACCACATCAAATAACACACCTTCATTGTATTTAGCAGCAAGAAATTTCCCCAAGAAGCAAAGACAAAAATACGTCTGCGGAAAATGATGGCAAATATTTTATTTAGCCTGTATTTTGTCCGTATAGAAAATTTCTCACCCACATATACCTAAAAATGATTCAATGATACAATTGGACATATTTCTCTCATAAAACGTGAAAAAAACACTTGATTTATTGCATTTTAGGATTGCGCATGTATATTCTTAGAAGATTCTCTGTCTGTTATTAAACTACGGCGTGTCTTTGATCTCGTTTGGGACGATCAGTGATTAGCACCTTTTCGACAAGAGCCATCGAAATTGAAAATAAAAAAAATAATCAAATTTCACTAAAACCTTTTACAGAATCGTGTTTTTCAGAAACCGCTTTCGCGATTGCGTGTGTCGTTTTCAAAATTCGGATCAGTAAGCACGAAATTATAAATATGTTGTTGTCAATAACAAAATTGAAAGCATGTCGGTCAAACTTGCATGACGTCAGAACTCGACTCGGATAAAATACTGCGGTGTAGTGAAAGTACGAGAGTAAGAAACGCTGATATCGCAGTAGGCTTTAAAATGTCCATGGAATGGTCCTAAAATCAAGTTTATATTTGCAGCTTTATTGCAAATAAGTTTCCCGTTATTTCCATCAAGGCCAAGTACCAGTGGGATAGGACACCTGCCCCATGAACAACTGCCTGCTATTAAAATTAATTAGCGGGGACATCCCCCCCCCCCCCCCCCATGCTGTTTATTTTACCTAGGACACCTGCCCCCTGCTGATTGTTTACGTAGGACACATGCCGCCCCCCCCCCCCCCCCCCCCCCCCCCCCCCCACCTACTGTTAGATTAGATTAAACATATTTTATTTGCCATTTGACAATGCAAATCAGGATTGGAGGACAAGTGCTTACCACTTAGAAGCCCCTCCGTTCCTGTACGGTGACTATGACTAATAATTTACAATATGGCAGAACGTATTCCATAAATAACATAATCTAGCAAAATCTAAATATTATAAACATTATAGACAAACACAAATTAAACTGAGAGAGAGAGAGAGAGAGAGAGAGAGAGACAGAGAGAGAGAGAGAGAGAGATCAAAAAAATAAATAGAATATAAAGAAAACATGAAATACAACATTAGATCCAGTGATGATGCCCGCCACCCACCCATTTGCATTCTGTAGTATCTTGGCCGTAATGGGAGTCTAAATTAACATCTTGATTACAGCTACTGAGCATAGGTTTTCACTTCTGGGGATGTTCACACAACTGTTTTTTCACCAAGTACACCTGCCGTGCACCCGTTTGTTTGCTAACGGGCCCCTACTCATTGACCTTTCTATTTTTAGAAGCACCCGGGCCGACGGGGAGAGGGCGTTGTTGGGAGCATGGCTAGATTTTGCTATAAAATGGGGTTGAAGGAAGGTACTCTCAAATCTGGGGCGAAAGTGGCGAAAATGACAAAAGGCTACTTCAACGTATAGTAACGGTATAAACTACAGTCGATCTGGGCGATGTACAGACGAAAAATCATACCTTGGAGCCGGTTAGGCAATTTGGCACAAAAAACTCTGACTTCATGCTCAATCGCTGCTCTACAGTAGTTTACAACAGTCCTCAAGTCCATTCCAAACTGATAGAGTCGGGACGAATAGTACTCTCACTTTCCACGCGATGCGTGGTGTTCTTCACGTGGCCTCGACACTCGCAACAGATGCCAAAATGTCGGCCAGGGTGCGTAGAACAAGTTCTGAAAATTAGATGTCGCTGCCTTCAGCGATCTAGACACGCTTCATGTTTGTGAGAAGTGCAATTTTAATGTCTAATTGGCAAATTTTCGTTAATCGTTACCCGCCAAAAAACCTACTCACCGCCGATTTCTTTTCACTTCAACTTCTGAGGATTATCTAAGGTTTAAAGATAGTGTCAGGATACCCCTCCCCCGCCGCTCTTTTGGGGCTGGTTAGGCAATGTGGCACCGAAACCTGGGACGTTATGCTCAATCGCAGCTCTACAGTCGTCTACAACACTGCCGGTGTCCATTCGAAACTGATAGAGTCGGGACGAATAGTACTCTCACATTCCAAGCGATGCGTGGTGTTTTCCACGCGGTCCGGACACTCCAAACAGATCCCCCCACTAAATCTACTTCGAGGTGTGGTGTCGGACCCGACCACCTGATGGTTCTGACCTCATTTTAGGATTGCGCGTGTATATTCTTAGAAGATTCTCTGTGTGTTATTAATATACAGCGTCAGTCTTTGATCTCGTTTGGGACGATCAGTGATTAACACCTTTTCGACAAGAGCCGTCGAAATTGAAAATAAAAAATAATAATCAAATTTCACTAAAACCTTTTGCAGAATCGTGTTTTTCAGAAAACTCTTTCGCGATTGCATGTGTCGTTTTCAAAATTCCGATCAGTAATCACGAAATTATAAATATGTTGTTTTCAATAACAAAATTGAAAGCATGTCCGTCAAACTTGCATGACGTCAGAACTCGACTCGGGTGAAATACTGCAATGATTCAGTGATGCTTTCTATCTTTAGAAACAGTGAAAGGACGAGAGTAATAAACGCTGATATCGCAGTAGGCTTTAAACTGGCCATGGAATGGTCCTAAAATCATGTTTATATTTGCAGCTTTACTGCAAATAGGTTTCCCGTTGTTTCTTGTTGAAGTGTTGTTTCCGTCAAGGCCAAGTACCATAGAAAATTTGGAACACCGAGCAGTGGGCCTGCCCCATGAACACCTGCCTGTTATTAAAATTAATTAGCGGGGACATCTGCACCCCCCCCCCCCCTTCCTGCTGTTTTTTTACCTAGGACACCTGCCCCCTATTGTTTCTTTTACCTAGGACACGTGCCCCGCCCCCCTGCTGTTTTTCACCAACTACACCTGCCCCCGTTTGTTTGCTAACGGGCCCCTCCCCATTGACCTTTCTATCTTTAGAAGCACCCGGGCCGACGGGGAGAGGGCGTGGTTGTGAGCATGGCTAGATTTCGCTGAAGGAAGGTACCCTCAAATCTGGGTCGAAAGTGGCGAAAATGACAAAAGGCTACTTCAACATATGGTAACGGTATAAACTTCAGACGATCTGGGCGATGAGTAGATGAAAAATCATACCTTGGAGCCGGTTAGGTAATTTGGCACAAAAAACTCCGATTTTATGCTCAATCGCTGCTCTACAGTAGTCTACAATAGTGCTCAATTCCATTCCAAACTGATAGAGTCGGGACGAATAGTACTCTCACTTTCCACACTTGCAACAGATGCCAAAATGTCAGCCAGGGTGCGTAGAACAAGTTCTGAAAATTAGAAGTCGCTGCCTTCGGCGGTCTGGACACGGTTCGTGTTTGTGAGAAGTGCAATTTTAATGTCAAATTGGCAAATTTTCGTTAATCGTTTCCCGCCAAAACACCTACTCACCGCCGATTTCTTTTCACTGCAACTTCTTCCGATTATCTAAGGTTTAAAGATAGTGTCAGGATACCCCCCCTCGCCGCTACAGCCCCCCCCCCCCCCCCCCCCCGCACTTCCTCACTTTGGCGACGTTCTGGGTTGAAAGTCTCGAAAATGGCAAGAGGCTACATTAACGTACGGCAACGGTATAAACTACAAGTAGTAAGGACGATATTCAGACAAAAAATCATACAATGGAGGCAATCAGGCAATGAGGCACCGAAACCTGGGACTTTATGCTCAATCGCAGCCCCACAGTCGTCTACAACACTGCCCATGTCCATTCTGAACTGATAGAGTCGGGACGAATAGTACTCTCTCATTCCAAGATATGCGTGGTGTTTTCCAGGCGGCTCGGACGCTCCAAACAGATCCCAAAATGTCGGCCAGGGTTCGTAGAACAAGTTCTAAAAATTTCAAGTCGCTGCCTCCAGCGGTCTGAACACCGTTCGTGTATGTCTGAAGTGCTATTTTAATGTCCAATATGCAAATCTTCGTCAATCTTTTCCTGCCTGCCAGAAACCCAATCACCACCAATTTCTCTTGACTTTAAACTTCTGAGATTCTCGTAGGTTTAAAGGTTGTGTTGGGGTCCCTGGTGGCTGTCTTAAAGAAGCAACTTCCATTTACAGTCAACTCTCCACCAGTCACACACAATTGTAACATTTAAGTGGACTTACTCCAGCGAGGAGGCACTGAAGGATTCTGCGCCCATTCCCGACGTCTTTTTTCGAACTGGCTTGAAAAGGAAGGACCAAATTCAAACAATTACCTCCTCTCTCCAAAACACCATATCTCAGCCAATTCTAGACAGATTTCCATGAATTTTTCACTCCTTGTCCATGAATAGTTGTGGCATCACTTTCCATGAAGAACGACATGAATTTCGCATTTCGTCACGTCGAATTGGAAAAGAGCGTATGCGCAGGGATTTCTCTGAAAACATCTTGGAAGATTTTAAAGAAAAAATGGCCATTTGCAGTTCTTAGTGTGACATTACAAGTTGCATGGAAAAATATTCCTGTTAGTACTTGTTAACCCTCTACAAGCTGCCAGACATCAATATTTTGGATATATTTGAGATAAAATGGACCATTTTCAAATAGACACAGCACTCAGTGGGTATGTGTCAAACAAACATAACTCCTTTTGTGGGTCATTAACTTGTCGGACGACGATATTGATATTAACCCACTCCACCGTTAATGATGGTTTTTACCGAAACAATTTTCTTATCAACTGAGTCATTTGAGACGAACGAAATGGTTTGACGCGCCGAAGGCGCGCAGGGACGATTTGGAGGACAAGCCCCTTTCAACCCTCGTTAGCTGTTTGTTGTTGTAGGATGTCAAGGCGCGGTGGAGGAGGAAAAGGAAGGAGGGAGGTGGCTTAACCCCGTCTAGGCTTCTTCCGGCTCTTTTTCTTTGGAGGTGGTTGAGATTGTGATGTGGAAGTCGACGATGTTGAGTTTAGTGTTGAGTTTGGTGAATGGATTGCGTCTAATTCCTTTTTGAGATCTGCCTTGGATTGTTCCCTGAACTCGTGGGTTTCGGAGGCGATTCGGTTTCCCATCTCAACTCCCCGCCTTCCCATCTCTATTATTCTCCTTAATTCTTCGGCGGTGACTGCAGACTTAGGTGGCTGTGTTGCTGAGATTGACACACCCGGGCTGTCCGGTAGAGAAGGAAGTGGGGAGTGAGGGGTGGGAGGTCGTGAAAAGGCAACCTCCGGTTCCTCCTCAGTCTCCACCAGACGTTCCTCACCCAACAGTACCGGCTCAGGAGCTGGCAGTTGGTTGGGTGTACTAGTGGGACTAGGAGAGGAACTGGCAGCTGCCTCCAGGACCTCTATCCTCTCGCTCACCTCTTTCTTCCTATTCCGGAAGGCCTCCAGGCGCCTGGAATCCCGGCGCTTGGTGGACGGACTCTTCTTCTTCTTGCTCTTCTTCTTTTCAGGGCCAGGTCCAGGCTTCTTCGGGTGCGGACCAGTGTGAGAGGGGTTCCTCTCACAAAAGGTGCTACCTCTCCCCGAAGAAGGTGTGGCGGTGTTGTGCTCTTCAATGACGAACTCCTAGTTCAGATGGACTCTCTTGCCTGTCTCCCGGACAGTCCAGGTGACAGGGCAAGAGATGCCCAGAGCTGCTATTGTTCTCTTCAGTCGCGCTGGTAATTCCAGTGTTTCCATAATTATGGTGTTAATTAGGATCGAGCCAAGTCATTTGAGACTACTATACTCATCTTTCTCATAACATCAATGAAGGAACTTCAGTGCGTCAGTTAAAAACAATTCATCAGACACTGTGGGGTCATGAAGAATCATGGAATCTCATCGGGAAAAGCCATGATTCTCCAGAATCATAAAGTCTAGTTTTTTTTTTTGTTTTTTTTTCCACACATTTTTGTCCGTATGATTCAGAAGCCATTTTTGAACCGATTTTCACACAATTTGGCACACGCATAGAGGGGCAAAAAATCTAAAAATGTACCGAAGCGGAATTTTCGATTTAACCCTTATTTCGCCAGAATTGGCAAAAAACTGCCAAAATTGGGGTTTATCGGCACTTTCTCGAAACACGTCTTGTAGATTTTTTTTAAACATTCATCATTTCTAGACCTGCCCATGTCACGACCTTTGATACACACGACATATTAGGCGATGCATATGGTAACCCTCCACAGGCTGCCAAACATCGAAATTTTGATGAAATGGGCCGGTTTCAGGCCCCCAGAGCACCCAAACGATACAAGATAGATAAACATAACTTCCTTTATTTGAAGTAGAATTCACCGGAGATCATTTTTGTAAGTAATAATGGTGTTCAAAAAACCAAGCATTAACCCGTTTTGGGCTGGTTAAACAGCAATACCCCCAAAAAGCTAAAAAATTCAGGTTTTCCGTGGATTTCTCTAAACGAGTCTTGTAGATTTTCATGAAAAAATTGTCACTCCCAGGCCTTGATGTGACAATAGAAGTTGCATGGACAAAATACTTCGGTGAGCATTTGTTAACCCTCCACAGGCTGCTAAAAGTCAAAATTGTGATAAACTGGGCTGTTTTTGGACGCCAACCAACGGGTATGCCACAAAGAAAAGTGATTTCTTTCATCGAGCGCACAATCTATAGGGAAACAATTTTGTAAGTAGTAAGGGTATTCAAAAAACGAAGTCTTAACCCATTTTGGGCAGGCTAAAGAGAGAGACCCCTTAAAATCTAAAAATTCCCATTTTCTGTGGATTTCTCCAAATACATTCCATAGGTTTTCAAGAAAAATTGACTACTTGCAGGTCTTTGTGTGACATTACAAGTGGTATGGACAAAATATTCCGCTGAGCGTTTATTAACCCTCTACAGAATGCCAAGCATCATAATTTTGTTGAAATGGGCTGTTTTCGGACACACACAGCATGCAATGTATGTCCGAGAGTTACACATAATCTCCTTTGTTGGAAGTGGAATTCACTGAGGACCATTTTTGTAAGTAATAAGGGTATTCAAAAACCCAAGCGTTAACCCCTTTTGGGGTTGTTATTAGCGATACCCATCAAAAGCTAAAAAAAATTATGTTTTCCGTGGATTTCGTTACAAACATCTTGTAAGTTTTCAACAGAAAATGGCCATTGATAGGTCTTGGAGTCACATTACCGGTTGCATGGATAAAATATTCCAGTAAGCATTTGTTAACCCTCCATGGGCTGCTAAATGTCAACATTTTGAAAAAATAGTCTGTTTTTGGACACCAACAACAACAAATGGGAATGCCACAGAGATACATAACTTCTTTTACCGGATGCAAAACTGACAGAGAAAAATTTAGTAAGTAGTAAGGGTATTCAAAAAATCGAGGTCTTAACCCATTTTCGCCTGGTTAAGATGTACCCCTTAAAAGCTTAAAATTCCAGTTTTCTGTGGATTTCTCCAAAAAATCTAGTAAGTATTCAAGAAAAATTGACCATTTGCAGGTCTTGGAGTGACATTACAAGTTACATAGACAAAATATTCCGGTAAGCGTTTGTTAACTCTCCAGAGGCTGCAAAGCATAGAAATTTTGAGAAAATGGACTGTTCTTGGGCACCCATTGCACGCAATGTGTACCTGCAAGATAACCATAACCTCCTTCTTTGGAAGTGGAATTCATCAGACCAAGCATTAACCCATTTAGTGCTGGTCTTAACCCGTTTTGGGCTGGTTAAACAGCGGTACCCATCAAAGACTTAAAATTTCATGTTTTCCCTGGATTTCTTTAAAAACATCTTGTAGATTTCAAGAAAAAATGGCCATTCACGGGTCTTCATGTGACATTACAAGTTACATGGACAAAATATTCCGTTGAGCATTCGTTAACTCTCCACGAGCTGCTGAACATCAAAATGTTGATAAAATGGATTGTTTTCAGACACCAAGAGCACCCAATGGATATGTAACAGAGAAATATAACTTCTTTTACTCGCGTAGAATTCACAGAGGATCAGTTTTGTAAGTAGTAAGGGTATTTAAAAGAATGAAACTTAACCTATTTTAGACTGGATAAGGAGAGATACCCCTTAAAAGCTTAAAATTTACATTTTCTGTGGATTTCGCTAACTGCTTGTTGGCGTTTTTCAAGAACAATTGGACATTGGCAGGTCTTACAAAGTGCATAGATAGAATATTCCGCTAGTCGTTTGTTAATCCCGCTACAGGCTGCTAAACGTCAAAATTTTGATAAAATCGGCTGTTTTCAGGCAGCAAATGGGTATGTAATAGGTAAACATAACCTCTTTTATCAGACTCAGAATTCATGAGGGATAATGTATGATAGTGTTAAGGGTATTCATGGGAGCGTGGTGAGCTCAGTGGTAGACTGTTGTACTTCTATGCTAGAGGTCCCGAGTCCGATCCCCGTCCGGGACGACTCACGTTGTGTCCTTGGGCAAGGCACTTTAGCCCGGTTGCCGACATGGGGGCACGATGACGCCGTGTACTAAGGCATACTGCACGTCGATGGAACATATGTCTTCACCCTCTGTAACCCTGCTTGAGCGGAGCTTGAACAGAGTTAGAATGTTGAGGAGCTGACAGTTGCTCATCGTTGCTTGGTGGTTCTTTCCGTGTACTCCGGCTTCCTCCACCTATAAAACTGTCACGATTAGCCAATGTGCATAAGTATGTGACCTTAAACACCAATAAATAAATAAATAAATAAATAAATAAATAAATAAATAAATAAGGGTATTCAAAAAGCCAAGCCTTAACCCTGTTTATAGGATTAAAGACAGACAGCCCATGCGGTGTACGCTGCCTACATTACTTGTAAAATCGACACCCCCACTAAAGCTACTTCGAGGTGCGGTGTCGGACCCGACCACCTGACGGTTCTGACCTCATTAGATAACACTCCTTCGTTGTATTTAGCAGCATGGATTTCCCCAAGAAGCAAAGACAAAAATACGTCTGCGGAAAATAATGGCAAATATTTTATTTAGTCTGTATTTTGTCCGTATAGAAAATGTCTCGCCCACATATACCTAAACATGATTCAATGATACAATTGGACATATTTTATTTCATTTTAGGATTGCGCTTGTATATTCTTAGAAGATTCTCTGTGTGTTATTAATATACAGCGTCAGTCTTTGATCTCGTTTGGGACAATCAGTGATTAACACCTTTTCGACAAGAGCCATCGAAATAAAAAAAAAATCAAATTTCATTAAAACCTTTTGCAGAATCGTGTTTTTCAGAAAACTCTTTCGCGATTGCATGTGTCGTTTTCAAAATTCCGATCAGTAATCACGAAATTATAAATATGTTGTTGTCAATAACAAAATTGAAAGCATGTCCGTCAAACTTGCATGACGTCAGAACTCGACTCGGGTGAAATACTGCAGTGATGCAGTGAAAGTTCAAGAGTAATAAACGCTGATATCGCAGTAGGCTTTCAACTGTCCATGGAATGGTCCTAAAATCATGTTTATATTTGCAGCTTTACTGCAAATAGGTTTCCCGTTGTTTCTTGTTGAAGTGTTGTTTCCGTCAAGGCCAAGTACCATAGAAAATTTGGAACACCGAGCAGTGGGCCTGCCCCATGAACACCTGCCTGTTATTAAAATTAATTAGCGGGGACATCTGCCCCCCTCCCCTTCCTGCTGTTTTTTTTACCTAGGACACCTGCCCCCTATTGTTTCTTTTACCTAGGCCACGTGCCCCCCCCCCCCCTGCTGTTTTTCACCAACTACACCTGCCCCCGTTTGTTTGCTAACGGGCCCCTCCCCATTGACCTTTCTATCTTTAGAAGCACCCGGGCCGACGGGGAGAGTTGGTTGTGGTTGTGAGCATGGCTAGATTTCGCTGAAGGAAGGTACCCTCAAATCTGGGTCGAAAGTGGCGAAAATGACAAAAGGCTACTTCAACGTATGGTAACGGTATAAACTTCAGACGATCTGGGCGATGTACAGACGAAAGATCATACCTTGGAGCCGGTTAGGTAATTTGGCACAAAAAACTCCGATTTTATGCTCAATCGCTGCTCTACAGTAGTCTACAATAGTGCCCAATTCCATTCCAAACTGATAGAGTCGGGACGAATAGTACTCTCACTTTCCATGCGATGCGTGGTGTTCTCCACGCGGTCTCGACACTTGCAACAGATGCCAAAATGTCGGCCAGGGTGTGTAGAACAAGTTCTGAAAATGAGAAGTCGCTGCCTTCGGCGGTCTGGACACGGTTCGTGTTTGTGAGAAGTGCAATTTTAATGTCAAATTGGCAAATTTTCGTTAATCGTTGCCTGCCAAAACACCCACTCACCGCCGATTTCTTTTCACTGCAACTTCTTCCGATTATCTAAGGTTTAAAGATAGTGTCAGAATACCCCCCCCCCCCCCCGCACCGCACCGAAACCTGGGACTTTAAGCTCAATTGCAGCTCCACAGTCGTCTACAACACTGGCCAGTTCCATTCTGAACTGATAGAGTCGGGACGAATAGTACTCTCTCCTTCCAAACGATGCGTGGTGTTTTCCAGGCGGCTCGGACGCTCCAAACAGATCCCAAAATGTCGGCCAGGGTTCGTAGAACAAGTTCTGAAAATTTCAAGTCGCTGCCTCCAGTGGTCTGGACACGGTTCGTGTATGTCAGAAGTGCTATTTTAATGTCCAATATGCAAATCTTCGTCAATTTTCCTGCCTGCCAGAAACCCAATCATCGCCAATTTCTTTTCACTTTAAACTTCTGACGATTCTCTTAGGTTTAAAGGTTGTGTTGGGATCCCTGGGTGGCGGTCTTAAAGAAGCAACTTCCATTTACAGAGAGAGAGGGGGGGGGGGCTCTAAAGGTGTCTGCGCCCATTCACGCTGTCTTTTTTCGAACTGGCTTGAAAAGGAAGGACCAAATTCAGACAGTTATCTCCTCTCTTCAAAACGCTATATCCCAACCAATTCTAGGCAGATTTCCATGAAATTTTCACTCGTTGTTCATGGATAGTTGCGGCAGCACTTTCCATGAAGAGCGATACGAATTTCGCATTTCGTCACGTCGAATTCGAAAAGAGCGCATGCGCATGGATTTCTCCGAAAACATCTTATAGATTTTAAGAAAAAATGGCCATTCGCACTTTTTGGTTTGAAATTGCAAGTTGCATGAATAAATATGCCTGTTAGCACATGTTAACCCTCTACAATTGGCCAGACATCAATATTTTGGATACATTTGAGATAAAATTGACCATTTTCAAATAGACAGAGCACTCAAAGGGTATGTGTCAAACAAACATAACTCCTTTTGTCGGTCATTAACTTGTGGGACGACGATATTGATATTAACCCACTCTACCATTAATGATGGTTTTTACCTAAACAATTTTTTTTTATAAAACTGAGTCATTTGAGACTACTATAACCACCTTTCTCATAACATCAATGAAAGAACTTCAGTAAGACAGTTAAAAACAATTCATCAGACACTGTGGGGGCATGAAAAATCAAGGAATCTCATCGGGAAAAGCCATGATTCTCCAAAATCATAAAGTCTAGTTACAACTTCACTTTCACAAATTGCGATTCAAATTTGATCATCTTTTCAATTTTTGCCACCAAAACAGCTGATACATAAGCTTTGTAGCATAAGTTGCTTGCATGTAAAGTGTTTTAAACCTAATTTAACTAGAGGTACTGTGAGCAAGCTCACAAAGTTCCATGTTACGAAACATTCATACAAAATTTTTTTCAAATCAGAACTTTCATACAGAAGTTCTGTACAAAAGACTGATTGTACTAATTTTGGTACAAAATGGCTGCTGGTGGCCATCTTGAATTTTGGACCACACCCAAAAACACTCGTTCTCATCCCACGGTGATAACAAAGGTACCCAAGAGGTTTCGTAAAGATCGGTTCATAAATACGACCTCTAGCCTGAGCCGTATAGAAGTTGCGTACAAAAAACTGATTAGACCTAATTTCGGTACAAAATGGCCACTGGCAGCCATCTTGAATTTTAGACCGCACCCAAAAACACTCGTTCTCGTCCCAAGGTGATAACAAAGGTACCCAAGACGTTTCGTGAAGATCGATTCATAAATACAGACTCTAGCCCGAGCCGTATTGACATGTGCACTTACAGTGAAAAAGTAGCACTGAATAAATCAAAGTTCATCTAATTTGCATAATTTCTGCATGAGAAAAAAACCTGTACTATATGTGATGTATTCCATGTTACGAAACATTCATACAAAATTTTTTTCAAATCAGAACTTTCATACAGAAGTTCTGTACAAAAGACTGATTGTACTAATTTTGGTACAAAATGGCTGCTGGTGGCCATCTTGAATTTTGGACCACACCCAAAAACACTCGTTCTCATCCCACGGTGATAACAAAGGTACCCAAGAGGTTTCGTAAAGATCGGTTCATAAATACGGCCTCTAGCCTGAGCCGTTTAGAAGTTGCGTACAAAAAACTGATTAGACCTAATTTCGGTACAAAATGGCCACTGGCAGCCATCTTGAATTTTAGACCGCACCCAAAAACACTCGTTCTCGTCCCAAGGTGATAACAAAGGTACCCAAGACGTTTCGTGAAGATCGATTCATAAATACAGACTCTGGCCCGAGCCGTATTGACATGTGTACTTACTGTGTATAAGTAGCACTGAAAAAATCAAAGTTCATCTAATTTGCATAATTTCTGCACGAGAAAATAACCCGTATTATATGTGATGTATCCCATGGTACTAAACATTCACACAAAAAATTATTCAAATCAGCGCTTTCATATGGAAGTTCTGTGCAAAAATCTGATTGCACCAAATTTTGTACAAAATGGCTGCCATCGGCCATCTTGAATTTCGGACCGGACCCCAAAACACTCGTTCTCGTCCCACGGTGATAACAAAGGTACCCAAGGAGTTTCGTAAAGATCGGTTCATAAATACGGCCTCTAGCCCGAGCCGTATTGGCATTTGCACTTACAGTGCTGAAAGTAACACCAAAAAACATCAAAGTTAGTCTAATTTGCATAAGTTACGCACGAGAAAAAAACCAGTATTATATGTGATGTATCCCATGGTACTAAACATTCATACAAAAAATTATTCAAATCAGAGCTTTCATATGGAAGTTCTGTACAAAAAACAGATTTCTGCATCGTCGGTACAAAATGGTGGCTGGCAGCCATCTTGAATTTCGGACCGCACCCAAAAACACTCGTTCTCGTCCCATGGTCATAACAAAGGTACCCAAGAAGTTTCGTAAAGATCGGTTTATAAATATGGCCTCTAGCCCGAGCCATATCCAATTGTTGACGGACAGACGACCGGACAGCCAGACGGACCCCCCCCCCCCCCCCCCCACAAAGCACCACCACCTGTGGTTTGCTTTTGTCAAAGTCTACTAGGCTAATAATTTCCCAAGTCTGGAAATGTTAAAAGGAAAAGATGTCCCAATGTTCAGTTACTGCAAAAGATCTTGCATGTGTGGATGCTTGTGCCCTGCACAAAACTTTACTTTTCATCATTGAAGCATTTTTTTTATTTCCATTCAAAATTTTCTGGGTACAGACTGCCAACAGTTAACAGCTCTGTAGTCAGCACAACGGAATAAATGTAATGTTAGAAAATATGTTCATTGTGTATAAAAATATGCAGTCATAATTTTTTGGCATCCTAAGAGACTTTAACCTATTTTTAAATTGTGTTAAATAGTTGAGGTCAAGGTGTTGTTTACGTTTTGATTTGGAAAAGGGATAAGGATTAAAGCTATTCTATGAAGAAATAAATGTATATTATTTAATTCCTTTTCATATATTTTATTTACCAAAAAACTGCATTGAAGGGGGAGTTTTCATTTTTTGAAAGTAAGTCACCTATTTTCACTTTGACACTCGCACATTGAACACGAATCTCCGATTACGAAGAAAAAAACAGAAAAAAACATGTACACAGTTGAAATATACTACTCAAAGTTTGCTAAGCACCAAATATTTGACACATGATTGTGAAATTTGCTTTTGACATATTTGCAATATTTTTGGTGGATATGATTGAGGAATGTATTGAAATGGTCCCCTGGGGGCGCGGTGGCTCAGTTGGTAGAGGTGCAGGCTGCAAGCCGAGAGGTCCTCGGTTCGAATCCCACCTGCGGCAACCGCGTTGTGTCCTTGGGCAAGACACTTCACCCCGATTGCCTACATGGGGGCACGATGACGTTGTGTACTGAGGCGTACTGCACGTCGATGGTGCGCATGTCTTCAACCAATCTAACCCTGCCTGTGCTGCGGTTCGGAGTTCAGAGTTACGATGTTGGGGAGCTGACAGCTGCTTGTCGTTGCTCGGTGGTTCTCTCCGGGTACTCCGGCTTCCTCCACCGGTAAAACTGTCACGGTCACGATTAGCCATTGTGCATAAGTATGTGACCTTAAACACCAATAAAAAAAAAAAAAAAAAAAAAAAAAATGGTCCCCAGTGTTTACATTAACTCTCTTGACAGGCAGACTTTTTGTGACAGTCATGGAAAGCATGTACCCTTTGATTTTCATGATGTTTTTGTGTACTGTCTACATGTACATGACATGTGTAGGGTATTCAATCTTCATTTCAACACAAACCCTTGTGATATAATGATTGAATATGGCAAATGCAAATGTAAGAAGACATTTGTCTGAAGCAGAAATGTGGTGGCTATAGGGATGGTTGAGCAAGGGGCTACTCATCGTCAAGTTGATGAAGCCCTTGGTCTGTACCATATGGTGATCACCAGAGCCTGGGCAAGATTTCAGAAGTATGGCACACCAGTAAGATGGCATGATGGTGGCAGAGACAGGGCAACATCTGCAGCTGAATACCAATTTTTTTTATCATTCAGGCCCGCAGGAACCGCTTTGCCACAGCAACCCAGCTTTGCAGTGACCTGCAGAATGCATCCGGGGTAAATGTTTCGACGCAAACTATCTGGGCAAGGTTGCACAAAGGTGATCTCCAATCGAGATGACCATGTATTCGCATTCTGCTGTTCTAGAACCGCCGCCAGGCACGATACGAACGGGCCATGGACCACGTTGGATGGACCAGAGAAGATTGGCGACCTGTCCTTTTTACAGATGAGTCAAGGTACTGTCTAGACCACACAGATAGGCATTCTAGGATATGAAGACCAGGAGAGCGATTCCATGCAGCCAACATTGTTGAGCATGACCGCTATGGTGGAGGGTCAATCATGGTTAGGACGGCATCAGTAGGGATGGATGTACAGAGCTTTGTGTCCTTGAACGTGGTGCATTGACTGCACAGCGGTATGTATATTGATAAGATACTGGATGTCCAAATAAAATTATGTGCAGTGTATGATAGATTCATTCTGATGGACGATAATGCCCATCCCCATGTTGCCTATGCTGTCGGGGAGTACCGACAGAGGGAGGGGATTGGGCTTATGGACTGGCCAGCAAGATCCCGACTTTAATCCAATCGAACATGTCTGGAATGAGTTGCAGCTTGCAATTTCTGCCTGTCCAGTCCAGCCAAGAAGTGTCCTGGAGCTTGGTGCCATGCTGGTCCAAGAATGGAACAACATCCCACAGATGACCACCAGGAACCTGACTGGGAGCATGAGAAGGCGTTGTCAAGCTGTAATTAACAGTAATGGGTCTCATATTCGATAATGAACCCATACCAGTTCGCTCCGTCAACTTTTTGGCATTTTGAAAAATTTCTTCTTTTACCAATAATATCCATTTTCCATGGTTATCGTATTCAAAAGCTAAAAAATAATGTCAAATACAAATAAAATCTTAATTTCTGGACTTAAATCATTAAAGATATAATTAAATAAAAAATATATACACATGTCATTATAATATTTCAACTAAAACGTAAAACAGGTAGTGTACTTGGTGCTTAGCAAACTTTGAGTAGTATATATATATCATAAAATACCCTTTTCTTAAATAAATTTCACTTAAATCTATATTTTACTGCTTCATGAGTTTTTACCAGAGTTTGAAATGCATGTGATTTGACTCCGAACGTTTTACATAAGTTACAGCGGGAAAGAAATATTCAACTGTTGTTTTCCAGGATTTTTGGCCCAAAACTGATTCCCGTCCAGGAGGCCGAGAACTACACTGAAATTTCAGGATTTTCCCGGGCATTCCGGGAGAGTTAACATGTCTGGTTCAGCCACACCTGCTATGTAACATGATCAAGTATTCAATTTTCCTCAGATCGTCCTTTTGATTTTGTCTCTCTTTTACAAGAATTTTTTTTTTTTTATCTTCTCTCACATATATACAATAGTATTGAACATGAACACAATATATGCAAGATATTACACATTTGGCTACGAGTTATTCTCGTTTATACAATATAAACTACAACATTTACACATATATACAGAGTCGGCATGAGCCTGATGAAAGTACGAGTGGAGGGAGCAATTGATCAAGAGTAACCCCAATCCGTTACTTTCGGTTTGGCCTAGGAGTCAGGATTTCTTGCGATTGGACTGCCCCCGCCCAAATATGGACTAAAACTAAAAGACCGTTTTTTAATTTTTTGCCTTGACACGTCCTTTGAATTCGGACCACCCTCCCCCCCCCCCCCCACCACCACCAAGATAATGATTTCTGACACAATAATAAAGAGAAGGGGAGGGTGTACCGCGAATCCTGGTTGGATAGATTCCAGGGCCAGGGAGAGGGTGGGAACCTGAATTGTATAGAGTGTCAAAGCCTCATCCATCTAAAGGGTTCGATCCTCTAATGCCATGGACACACAAGCCTAACATTACAGGTATTTACTCCCGCTGAGTCCTGAGAATCATATAAACTTGTTTTATTCCTGTTGATCGATACCTGACAAGACTGTTCGAACACATTAAGCCAGGCACCTCAACAAAAGCGATCTTCTTTTCTTTCAATTACAAGGTCCGAAATGTCGCCTGGGTGCTCTAGAAACCCTTCCAGCGGATCAGATTTTTTAAACCTTTCCCGGTGAGGGTTCGGTTCCTCTGGGCCCCATCAGTAGGAGGAGACACACCCATGAACACTCCACCCCAGAGCTATGCACCAAGCTGATGATGTGACATCATTTTTCGTGCAAAATAAATCATCCAGGCCCTCCCCCATAGGAAAAGTTGGCCCATTGGCCTGCATACGCCTATGTTGTGTATAATCGGAGAATTCGAAATATGAATAATATTATATAAATTCTCTGATCAACTTTGCCGAGTGAATTCTCTTGCTGAGGGATCACGTAGTGACGTATTCGTGATGCCCCCCCCCCCCCCCCCCCCACCCTACAATTTTTCAATAAACTTTCTAGTGATTATATATTCCTCAGGATTTGATTCGAAGCTATAAATTATCTCCTGCTATTAGCTGTATATTTTCTTAAAAGTAGATTTGATACTTTGACTTGTGTCGGGTTATAGCGAAAACGTCACCTGGAGTGAACAGCACAAGTGAGCAAAAACGGCACCAACTGCTGGTGGCGAGAGCGGCACGAATTGTGCTGGCAAAAGCGGTATCATGGGTTGGAGAAAACGGCACCAGTTCGGATGGCAAAAACGGCACCAGTATTTAATTCATTTCATTCTGCCCTTTTCTGTGTTTTTTTTTGCGGATGCATTTTAGGTTCTCTAAAAAATTTGTTAAAAATTGAGCAGTTAAAAATGAGAGGATATATCGCACCTCCCAACTTTCTTAAATGGATTTCTTGTTGTTTAGCAGTGACTCCTAAACATTAAAAGCAAGAACAATCCAGGTTCCCACCCTGATTTGACATCAACACTTGAGGGTTTTCCCCTTCCCTATTGGAAGGATTGCATTCAAAGGGTTTTAATATTATATACCTCCATTAAGATTATAGTTTAAAAATTCATTCTGCCGAACTTCGGTTCAAAATAGTTCAAAGGATGTTAATTTTATATATATATTATATAGAGTTCATACAGTTCAAAGGGTTTCACAGTCAACACTGCGTTATTTAGAGTTCATTCAGGTCAAACTTCTTCAAAGCAAGTTAATATTATATCCATTCATTAAGGTTATAGTTAAAAAGAAGAGTTCAAAACTATGAATAAACTAACAACACACGTTGCGATTGTGCACTAGGACCACGTATCACTATAGGGATTTCTTCACAAGATGGCACACATGCGAGCTACTATGACAACCAAACATGATGCCACTAGGGCACGTGACATAACGTCACATCCTAGCCCCCCCCCCCCCCCCCCCCACTCCCCCATTGAGGCCTGATCTACACATCTACTACTTGAGACGAACTGCCTGAAAACACTCTGTAACCCCATTCTTCACAATCCCTCCAATAAGCATACTAACCATCGCCTTTGTGTTAACCACTAATACCACATGTCCTTCATTGTCCCATCTCACTTCCACTTTATACTACGCCCAGTGAATATTTTTCTGGTAGACTGGGACTTTGGACGTCCTAATAAAAAGTATTCCAAGGTCACCACTATGCCCAAGGTACACATTTGGCTCTCTGTTCCAGCGACTTTTCCAATTTCGCCATATAATATCCAGTGATTGCGACCTCCATAAACTATATGTTCACATTCAGACTGCCCACAATTTTCGGGTAGGTAGATAGTGTGAGTTTTTTATATAAAAAAAATTAGCCCGTAACTGTAGCATTCGAGCAGTTGGCCTTTTTCAACGATGTTATAGCCTATAAATCGAGTAGACTTCCGGAGATACAATTAACATTAGTAACTTGCGTAATGTAGTTTATATTTTTTATAATCGTTCATAAAGTCGATGTGACCAAAAAGCCAAGAAAACACACTCCAGACCACTCCCAATGGGTGGAGCTGAATATTTTATGCCTCACGAGATCTAACTTCCTGTTTCTGTATTTTATGATGGCTTATCCACTGTGAGCTGATGGTGAACAAGTAAAATAAATCGGAATATTTGCCTCCTCATCCACTCATATATATACATTTAGGAAGAAATCCGGCAAAGATTGAATTAATTTCAGAAAGACTGGTGCTCACATCGAAATAATTTTTAATATTCAACAGAGACCAGGGAAGGGGTGGGGTTGCAAATAAAAAATACAGAAACTAGGCTGAAAAAAGTTTTTTCACACAACCTCTACCTGTGATCCAAATTTTGCTCCTCCCTCACTGCCAGAACACAATGTAATTTTGACTGTTTGCGTTGCATTCTAAGAAGTATTTCACAAAATTTGCCATAGGGTGTGAAGTTTTCTGCTATTACTCAAATAGTGATTCGAATTTTGAAATTTCTAGACGTTGATTTTTTAAATTTTTTTGGGGGGAAGGGGGTGGGTGGGTGGGGTCTCCCTTCCGTGCAGCCCTACACTCGCGATAACGAACGCACATGTCAACGAGGAAAGTGACTTTTCTACGACATAACAGGATGTGAGCATACTTAATCTAATTCGGGTATTCTATGATTAAAAATGTATTTTTTTTATTAGGGTTTAACAACACATTAACAGCCAGGGTCATATCATTTCGGTGACAGTTTTACGGGTGGAGGAAGCCGGAGTACCCGGAGAGAACCACCAAGCAACGATGAGCAGCTGTCAGCTCTCCAACATCGTAACTCTGAACTTTGCACTGAGGCACAGGCAGTGTTAGATTGGTTGAAGACATGCGCACCATCAACGTGCAGTACGCCTTAGTACACAGCGACATTGTGCCCCAGTGTAGACAATCGGGGTGAAGTGCCTTGCCCAAGGACACAATGCAGGAAGGACACTGAAATGGTCACCCATCCAACTACTAACCGCGCTCGACGTTGCTTAACTTTGGTGATCTGACAAGAACCGGTTACCGCAACCCCTTATAAATGAATTTCCTGGACCTAGAGGGGTGGCAACCACTCCCTCCTTGTCGCATACGCACATGGTTTTTAGAACAAAATCAAATGAGCTCCCGTCAGTTAATGATAGGCATTAGTTCCAATGTAATCGTTTTAACTTTCTACCTACATTCTACCATTTTTTTTTCTAGCTCCAAGATGGGTGGAAGACGATAAACCTCACCCCCACCTCCACCCATCTTGCCATGTGACTTTGGATTTGTTTTATTTATTCTTGCTTCATATTCAAAGGTTTTGCTTATCAAGTTCAAAATTTGAGACTTTCTGCACTTCTTTAATCGAGAGGTTGTAACTTTTCCTCTTTGGAATGTGGAAGAGAGATGACACACACACACTGAAAACAGTATACTTACGGTAAGATTCACAAAGTATATTACAATTTCTTTTTCTAACGATAATTTGAATGGTATTAAATGCTGATGACCCCAAACATGTAAAATACAGTCAGAAATTACTTTGGCGAAGTCTGAGTTTATTGAACTGGTTTGGTTGAAACATGTCACGTCTTGAATAGCCAGGTTAATCTTTTAAAACTTAGTTCAAGTTATACATATACTCTGCCTGGATTTCAAAGAGTATGGGCTATAAATTCACTGACAGTGAAAAATTGGAACATGTGTCTATAGGTCACATGGAGACCTGGAGTGAAGAAACATGATCGAAACATGTCACGTCTTGAAAAGCCAGGTTAATCTTTTAAAACTTAGTTCCAAATTATACGTATACTCCGCCCAGATTTCAAAGAGTATGGGCTATAATTCACTGATAGTGAAAAATTGGAACGTGTGTCTATTGGTCACATGGAGACCTGGAGTGCTTTTTTCGGGAGCATCATATGGACAGTCAGTAATGCCCGACCGAGGACCTGCCGCCATCTATCAAAATCCCAGACTGTCTTGAATCTGTTTCCTTGCAAGACATATATGTGACAAACCATTTTCCCAAACTTGATTTCAATGCGATTCGTTTGACTTAATTATTATTTTATTCTACTAAGTTCAATGGCAGGTCAGTGGCGAAGTGGACTTCGAGTGGTGGTGGTGGGGGGAGAGAGGCATTACCCAAAGTCCACTCACAGTTTTATGAGAGAAGTTTGGGCTCTTGGCTCGAGGGGAATTTTGATTTAGGCCTCTTGTTGGTAAATTTGGTGAGATGGAAGTAAAATCTGATATTCTGGTTGAAACATACTTAAGAGATTGATTTTTCAATAAGTACTCTTCTTTGGATGCAAAAACAGTACATGAGGGCATGGTGGCTCAGTTGGTCGAGGTGCAGGCTGCAAGCTGAGAGGTCCTCGGTTCGAATCCCGAGTACCTATCAGCTTGCCCCATGTGGGAAATGGGGGTGAAGTGTCTTTCCCAAGGACACAGCCACGTTTCCCACATGGGCAATGAAGGTGAAGTGTCTTACCCAAGGATGTGCACCTTGGACACAACTGTGTTGTGCATGTCCTTGGGAAAGTCACTTCACCCCCCCCCCCCCCCCCTCCCACTGCCCATGTGGGGGCACTGTGTGGTTGTGTACCAAGGCATAAGGCGTCTGCTTGCTGATGGGGCACTTGTCTTCAACCAATGCTAACCCTGCATATGTGAAGTTAGAATGTTGGGGAGTTGACAGTTGTTCACCATTGTTGGTGCTTCTCTCCAGGTACTCCAGCTTCCTCCACCCATAAAACTGTCATGGTCATGATTAGCAATTGTGCAGAATCATATGGCCTTAAATACCAGTAATTAACTAACTAAAAATGGTAGGCCCACATGATTTGGTTGTTCAATTAGAAATCTGTCGAAATCAGTGTTTTGGTCTGGTGAAAAATATGGGGTTTTATCCCCACCTGAACCGACGATAAACTTCGACCCTACTAAAGAATTTTTATCAGAAAAGGAATTTTAGGCAGAAAAAAGAAAAACTTTATTATATCATTCACAGTTCTTCTTTTGTGTCCAATGTTTTTAAAGCTGTTACAAAATTTATCAGTGTGAGCTTCAAAATTTTATTTAGAAAGCCTATACAGTGATATTTCGTTGTATTTTATTTATTTTAAAAGTTCGATTCCCGTCCAGGACGACGCGCATTGTGCCCTTGGGTAAGGTACTAGATCCTGGTTGCTTACATGGGGGCACAATGACGCCATGTACTAAAGTGAACTGCATTTTGATTGTGCACAGGTCTTCAACCACTGTAACCCTGCTTGAGCAGAGCTTGAACAGAGTTAGAATGTTGAGAAGCAGACAGGTGCTCATCGCTACTCGGTGGTTCTCTCCGGGTACTCTGGCTTCCTCCATCCATAAAACTGCCACGGTCACGGTTAGCCATTGGGCATAAGTATGTGACCTTAAATTCCAATCAATAAATATAAACAATAGAATTGTTTTACAGAAACGGTCATCACCTTTTGATCGTAAGTTTTACTTGGGTTCGGATTTCATAACATACCGATGTTGTGGAATGGTTCAGATTTATGTTTGATCTGTATCCAAATCAATCAAAACATAACTCCTCGCGTCAACCTCGAAACCCTCACGTGAAAATAGATTATACTGGAACACAGGGGACAATTTTAAGCTATCGCCAGTGATTCAAATTGTAATTGCGATGCTGGATTTGTAGAAAATTTCAGTGAAAATTTTGCTTCTATTTAAAAATAGTCTGTGAACGATTTCTATTCCCCACATGGATTTTCATTTTCTGCATGGTTTAATGGTGCTGTAGATGGGGATTTAAAAGAACAGGCATGTAATAAAAGTATTGACAATATCATAACCAAATTCAACATTGTTTGAATTAGTGTTTAAAGAGTTAGGGTAATGTTAGCAATGAACAGTAAATTGTGAATGATTCTCAGGGGATGTTCTCATTTAGACATTATCTGGAATCATCCTACCAAGTTACAATGAAATTTCTTCATAAATATGACCTGTGGACTTTGCTAAAGGTTTTTGGGCTGCAGACGTCACAGCTGACCAATCGCGACCAAAAGGGGATGTTCTCATCTAGACATTATATGGAGTCAACCTACAAAGTTACAATTATACAGAGGCATCCTACCAAACAAGAGCACCGCCTAACAGGGCAACATACGCCCGTCAAAATTGTAACATGCACAAGTTTCTCTGGGGTAAAGTTTGAAATTTTTGTTGACTCTACTATGTCTGTCCCCCCCGCACCCCATCCAATCATTGCCCATTCCCCTGCCGTGTCTGGGGTAAAGGGTAATTCCCCTGTTTTCACATTTTCATATTAATCGATCTGAGGTCTTCACAAAATAAAAATGAAAGTGTCAATGACACTGTAGCTTAACTTGTGTGTTGTGTTTGATGAAAAGGATAATGTTCAATGTTTATGAAACGATTATGAAATAAGACAAGAATTGGGATAATTGGGAATAATTTCATTTCTGTTCCCTGTATGCTACGTTTTCAATAAAAATAATTTGAGGTGTAGACTGTACTAAAGAGCTGAGGGGTGGGTTAATATGACCTCACAGTCAATGTATGTGGCCCCCACAGTTAATGTATATCAACGAAAGTTACGAAGTTACAGTGAAATTATTCCAAAACGAGTCATCCTATCAAGTTACATTGAAATCCCTTCATAAATATGGCCTGTAGACTGTGCTAAAGGTTTTCAGGCTTCGGGCCCCTGTAGCCGTCAGTTTCCCAATTGCGTCCAAAGGGGACGTTCTCATCTAGACATTATATAAAGTCAACCTACCAAGTTACAATGAAATCCCTCCATATTAAATATGACCTGCAGACTGTGCTAAAAGTTTTTGGGTTTCGGGCTTGGGCAGCCATCACGGTTGTTAGATCATGACCAAAAGGGGACGTTCTCATCTAGACATTATACAGAGGCATCCTACCAAACAAGAGCACCGCCTAGTGGGGCAACATATGCCCGTCAAAATTGGAACATGCACAAGTTTCTCTTAGTCATCCTATCAAGTTACATTGAAATCCCTTCATAAATATGGCCTGTAGACTGTGCTAAAGGTTTTCAGGCTTCGGGCCCCTGTAGCCATCAGTTTCCCAATTGCGTCCAAAGGGGATGTTCTCATCTAGACATTACATGAAGTCAACCTACCAAGTTACAATGAAATCCCTTCATAAATATGACCTGTAGACTGTGCTAAAGGTTTTTGGGCTTTGGGCTCGGGCAGCCATCATGGTTGAATGATCACAACCAAAAGGGGGCATCATCTGGAGTGATCCTACGAAGTTACAATGAAATCCCTTCATAAATATGACCTGTAGACTGTGCTCAAGGTTTTCGGGCTTCTGGCCCCTGAAGCTGTCACAGATGACCAATCATGACGAAAAGGGGATGTCATCATCTAGGCATTATATGGAGTCAAACTAACAGGTTACAATGAAATCCTTCCATAGGGCTCGGGCAGCCATCAAGGCTGAATGATCGCGACCAAAAGGGGGCATTCTCATCTAGTTATTATTTGGAGTCATCCTACCAAGGTACAATGAAATCCCTTCATATATATGACCTGTAGACTGTTCTAAAGGTTTTCTGGCTTCGGGCCCATGTAGCTGTCACAGTTGCACAATCGTGTCCAAAAGGGGACATTCTCATCTAGACTTTATATGAAGTCAAACCTACCAAGTTACAATGAAATCCCTTCATAAATATGACCTGTAGACTGTGCTAAAGGTATTCAGGCTTTGGGTGCGGGCAGCCATAATGGTTGAATGATCGCAACCAAAAGGGGACATTCTCATCTGGGCATCATCTGGAGTGATCCTACGAAGTTACAATGAAATCCCTTTATAAATATGACCTGTAGACTGTGCTCAAGATTTTCGGGCTTCGGGCACCTGTAGCCATCATAGTTGACCAATCACGACCAAAAGGGGATGCCATCATCTAGGCATTATATGGAGTCAACCTAACAAGTCACAATGAAATCCTTCCATAAATACGACCTATAGACTATGCTAAAGGTATTTGGGCTCGGGCAGCAATATAGGCTGAATGATCATGACCAAAAAGGGATGTTCTCATCTAGACATTATTTGGAGTCATCCTACCAAGCTACAATGAAATCCCTTCATAATTATGACCTGTAGACTGTTCTAAAGGTTTTCGGGCCCCTGTAGCCATCACAGTTGCACAATTGTGTCCAAAAGGGGATGTTCTCATCTTGACATAAAATGAAGTCAACCTACCAAGTTACAATGAAATCCCTTCATAAATATGACCTGTAGACTGTGCTAAAGGTTTTCGGGCTTCAGGCTCGGGCAGCCATCATGGTTGAATGATCGCAACCAAAGGGGACAATCTCATCTGGGCATCATCTGGAGTGATCCTACGAAGTTACAATGTTACAATGAAATCCCTTCATAAATATGACCTGTAGACTGTGCTCAAGGTTTTCGGGCTTTGGGCACCTGTAGCCATCACAGATGACCAATCACGACCAAAAGGGGATGTCATCATCTAGGCATTATATGGAGTCAACCTAACAGATTACAATGAAATCCTTCCATAAATATGACCTTTTGCCTATGCTAAAGGTTTTTGGGCTCGGGCACCCATCAAGGCTGAATGGTCGCGATCAAAATGGGACGTTCTCATCTAGACATTATTTGGAGTCATCCTACAAAGTTACAATGAAATCCCTTCATAAATATGACCTGTAGACTGTGCTAAAGGTTTTCGGGCTTCGGGCCCCTGTAGCTGTCACAGTTGCCCAATCACGTCCAAAAGGGGACTTTCTCATCTAGACATTATATAAAGTCAAGTTACAATGAAATTCCTCAATAAATATGACCTGTAGACTGTGCTAAAGGTTTTCGGGTTTTGGGCTTGGGTAGTCGTCACGTTTGGTAGATCACGCCCAAATGGGGAAATTCTCATCTAGACATCATAAGGAGTCATCCTTCCAAGTTACAATGAAATCCCTCCATATTAAACATGACCTGCAGACTGTGCTAAAAGTTTTTGGGTTACAGGCTTGGGCAGCCATCATGGTTGACAAATCATGCCCAAAAGGGGACGTTCTCATCTAGGCATTATACAGAGGCATCCTACCAAGTTACAATGAAATCCCTTCATAAATACGGCCTGTAGACTGTGCTAATGGTTTTCAGGTTTTGGGATTGGGCAGCCATACCGGTTAACCGATCGTGACCAGAAGGGGACGTTCTCATCTAGACATGACCCCAAACCTGCATATGAAATTTCGTGACGATCAGACAAGAACTGCAGGGTGTAGCCTGTGCTAAAGGAAAATGTGAACAGACTCACAGACTAACAGACTTCCGCACGCGTGATGGCAATAGCTTATCTTGACTTTGTCAAGTTAAGCTAACAAGGCTGCTGTAGAAGATTTTCCTCGTCGTTTACAATGGTAGCGTCCATTCATTGACAGGTTAACTTCATTGATAACGATTGACGGTAGGTGGCGCCAAGGAAAAGGACATTTTGAGGATCATAATAGCTATAAACGGCGAGGATTCTCATCGTTTAAAAATAAAATGGTGTTATCTGCTCCTGTCACATGCACGACAATTGATGGTCAACATGGGTGCAAAGTTTGAACAAAATAGCATGTACAAGAGCTGGACTTTCGTCCGGTGAATATCCCCACGTGGTGTACCGCCTATTGTGGGCATACCTATGACCAACAAATATCATTTATGAATATTCTCGTATGGACTGACGGACAGATGCACAGATGGATGGATGCAATCCAGTATACCTCCCCCCCCCCTTTCCATTTTCTTCGAAAGTTTTCAACAATTTCTAAGTGAAAAGGTATGGTAAATTGTTTGGTGTTTGGAAGTTTTATGCAATGAAGCAGAAGCCTTTGTCATAGGCAAACTGCAGGCCATATTTCACTGAAATCCGATAACCCAAATCCAGTATGCACCCGTCCCCCCACTCCCATTTTATTCGAAAGTTTTCAACAATTTCCAACAATTTCTCAGTCAAAAGGTATGGTAAATTGTTTGGTGTTTGGGAGTTTTATGCAATGAGGCAGAAGCCTTTGTCATAGGCAAACTGCATGCCATATTTCACAAAAATTCGATAACCCATACCTGAGATACAGGCTGAACAGACAAATAATGTCTATTTCCAACAATTTCTAAGTCAAAAAAAGGGGGATAACTCTAAAAAGGAGAATGTGAGAAATACCGTTGAATCCTTTCTTTAAAGCCTATACCATAAGCAGTGTTCATGGCAAATTTCATTGCAATAGAACATTTGATACCCGAGATACAGGCTGAACAGACAAAATTTGGCTCGGACGGACACAATTTCTAAGTGAACAATTAATAGAAAAAAAAAAAGAAAAAAAAATAACTAGTGTGGACATACCTATGACCAACAAATATTATAAAAAATAATAATTTACTTAAGTTATGAATACTTTTGGACGGACTCACAGACAGACAGACAGACAGACAGACGGACGGACGGACGGACGGACAGATGGACAGACAGACAGACAGATGCACGGACGGATGGACAGATGCATGTTAATCCAGTATACACCCACTTTCTTCGAAAGTGGGGGTATAAAAATGTTGAAGAAGGCGACACAATACTGTAATGTTTCAAGTACTAAAAGGGGCATAACTCTGGAAATACAAAATGGAGTTACCTACTCTTGTCACATGCACAACGGCAATTGGTGATCACCATGTGTGCAAAGTTTGAACAATATAGCATGTAAAATGTTGAAGGAGGAGGCGACACAATACTGTAATGTTTCAAGTACTAAAAGGGGGCATAACTCTGGAAATACAAAACAGAGTTACCTGCTCTTGTGACATGCACAACGACAATTGATGATCAACATGAATGTTGGAGTAGGCGACACAATAGTGTAATGTTTCAATAACAAGAACTTGGGCAAAATTCTCACAAATAAAGGGCCATAACTCTACTAAAAATGGGCCGCTAAAGACGGAAATCAAACCCAACCTGTATTTTGTTGTACTAAATCCATAAGCCAAATTTAACTCAGCTCAAACAATTACAACTAAAATTATCGTCCGGAAACGAAATGTGTCCACAGATGGACAGACAAACGGACGGACGAGCGGACGACGAGACCATTTACATAATATGTCCCATTTTTCAAACGGGCGTATAATTACAAAGAAATCCCTTCATAAATACGACCTGTAGACTGTGCTAATGGTTTACAGGTTTTGGGCTCAGGCAGCCATACCGGTTGACCGATTGCGACAAAAAGGGGACGTTCTCATCTAGACATGACCCCAAACCTGCATATGAAATTTCGTGATGATCAGACAAGAACCACGGGGTGTAGCCTGTGCTAAAGGAAAATGTGAACCAACTCACAGACTTCTGCACGCGTGATGGCAATAGCTTAATGAAAGTGTCAATGACACTGTAGCTTAACTTGTGTGTTGTGTTTGATGAAAAGGATAATGTTCAAAGTTTATGAAAGGATTATGAAATAAGACAAGAATTGTGATAATTGGGAATATGTTCGTTTCTGTTCCCTGTATGCTATGTTTTTGATAAAAATAATACGAGGCATACACTGTACTAAAGAGCTGAGGGGTGGGTTAATATGACCTCACAGTTAATTTATGTGGCCCTCACAGTTAATGTATATCAACAAAAGTTACCAATTTACAGTGAAATTATTCCAAAACGAGTCATCCTGTCAAGTTACATTAAAATCCCTTCATAAATATGGCCTGTAGACTGCTAAAGGTTTTCGGGCTTCGGGTTTCGGACCCCTGTAGCCGTCAGTTTCCCAATTGCATCCAAAGGGGTCATTCTCATCTAGACATTATATGAAGTCAACCTACCAAGTTACAATGAAATCCCTTCATAAATATGACTTGTAGACTGTGCTAAAGGTTGTTGGGCTTTGGGCTCTGGCAGCCATCATGGTTGAATGATCGCAACCAAAAGGGGACATTCTCATCTGGGCATCATCTGGAGTGATCCTACGAAGTTACAATGAAATCCCTTCATAAATATGACCTGTAGACTGTGCTCAAGGTTTTCGGGCTTCGGCCACTTGTAGCCATCACAGCTGACCAATCACGACCAAAAGGGGATGTCATCATCTGGCATTATATGGAGTCAACCTGATCTGTACACTGTGCTAAAGGTTTTTGGGCTTCAGGCTCAGGCAGCCATCATGGTTGAATGAATGCAACCAAAGGGGAAAATCTCATGTGCACATCATCTGGAGTGATCCTGCGAAGTTACAATGAAATCCCTTTATAAATATGACCTGTAGACTGTGCTCAGGGTTTTCGGGCTTCTGGCACCTGTAGCCATCACAGTTGACCAATCACGACCAAAAGGGGATGTCATCATCTAGGCATTATATGGAGTTAACCTAACAGGTTACAATGAATCCTTCTATAAATATAACCTTTTGCCTATGCTAAAGGTTTTTGGGCTCGGGCACCCATCAAGGCTGAATGATCACGACCAAAATGGGATGTTCTCATCTAGACATTATTTGGAGTCATCCTACCAAGTTACAATGAAATCCCTTCATAAATATGACCTGTAGACTGTGCTAAAGATTTTTGGGCTTCAGGCTCGGGCAGCCATCATGGTTGAATGACCGCAACCAAAGGGGACAATATCATCTGGGCATCATCTGGAGTGATTCTATGAAGTTACAATGAAATCCCTTCATAAATATGACCTGTAGACTGTGCTCAAGGTTTTCGGGCTCTGGGCACTTGTAGCCATCACAGCTGACCAATCATGTCCAAAAGGGGATGTTCTCATCTAGACATTATATGAAGTCAACCTACCAAGTTACAATGAAATCCCTTCATAAATATGACCTCTAGACTGTGCTAAAGGTTTTTGGGCTTCGGGCCCCTGTAGCCTCACATGTTGCCCAATCACGTCCAAAAGGGGACTTTCTCATCTAGACATTATATGAAGTCAACCCACCAAGTTACAATGAAATTCCTCAATAAATATGACCTGTAGACTGTGCTAAAAAGGTTTTCGAGTTTTGGGCTCGGGCAGTTGTCACAGTTGGCAGATCATGCCCAAATGGGGAAATTCTCATCTAGACATGATCACATCATAAGGAGTCATTCTACCAAGTTACAATGAAATCCCTCCACATTAAACATGACCTGCAGACTGTGCTAAAAGTTTTTGGATTTCGGGCTTGGGCAGCCATCACAGTTGATAGATCATGCCCAAAAGGGGACGTTCTCATTTAGGCATTATACAGAGGCATCCTACCAAGTTACAATGAAATCTTTTCATAAATACGACTTGTGGACTGTGATAATGGTTTTCGGGTTTTGGGCTCAGGCAGCCATACCAGTTGCCCGTTCGCGACCAAAAGGGGACGTTCTCATCTAGACATGACCCCAAACCTGCATATGAAATTTCCTGATGATCAGACAAGAATTGCGGGGTGTAGCCCGTGCTAAAGGAAAATGTGAACAGACGCACAGACTAACAGACTTTCGCACACGTGATGGCAATAGCTTATCTTGACTATGTCAAGTTAAGCTAATAAAATGAAAGAAAACCAAAACACAATGTCGGCTGTTCACAAATCAATATACATTTGGAATTGTTATAAAATATTTATTTATTGGTGTTTACGGTCACATACTTTTGCACAATGGCTGCTTCACTTCCTGGGGTTCCCGCAGGGGGAACTGTTATAAATACAAAACAAACAAAAAATTTAACCCTAAACAAATTATGATATAAACGTGTCAATGACACTGCAGCTTAACTTAATCATTATTGTGTTTGATGAAAAGGATTATGTTCAAAGTTTCTGAAAGGATTATGAAATAAGACAAGAATTGTGATAATAGAGAATATGTGAAGTTCTGTATCCTACATGCTATGTTTTCAACAAGAATAATTTGAGGTATAGACTGTACTAAAGAATTGAGGACTGGGTTGATGTGACCCTCACAGTTAACGTTTGTCAACCAAAATTACCAAGTTACAGTAAAAATCATTCCAAAATAAGTCATCCTACCAAGTTACATTGAAATCCCTTCATAAATATGACTTGTAGACTTTGCTAAAGGAATCTAGTTCACATGCCTGTCTGGTGGTCACGGTTGACTGATCATGACCAAAATTGGAGAGTCTCATCTAGATATCATACTGAGTTATCCTACCAAGTTACAATGAAATCCCTTTGTAAAAACCAACCTGCAGACAGTGCTAAAGGAATCTGGGCCTCACGCACGAGCCACGGTAACAGCTGACCGATTGTGACAAAAATAGGACAGTCTCATCTGGGCATCATACCGAGTTATCCTTCGAAGTTACAATAAAATTGCTTTATAAATATGAACTGCAGACTGTGCTAAACAAATCTAGGTCACTTGCCCATGCAGCCATCACGGTTGACTGATCATGGCCAAAATAGGACGTCCTCATCTAGAGATTATACCAAGCCATCCTCCCTAGTTACAAAGAAATCCCTTCATAAATATGACCTGTAGACTGTGCTAAAGGTTTTCGGGCCTGCATGGCTATCAGAGTTGATCGATCGCAACCAAAATGGGACATTCTCATCTAGACATGGCCTCAAACCTGCATATGAAATTTTGTGATGATCAGACAAGAACTATGGGGTGTAGCCTGTGCTAAAGAAAATGTGAAGAGGCTCACAGACTTACGCACATGTGATGGAAATAGGTTATCTAGATTTTGTCAAGTTAAGCTAATAACAGAAATATTGCTGAGGAAATGTCTGCTTTTCCAAACCAGAGACTTAAGTGAGCCTAAAACACTCACCTGGATCAAGTTGTCTGCATTAGGAATAAGGGAATTAATATTGAGGGATCAGAAATATGGAGGAAAAAATGAAGTGTCACATTGTATATATGTACATATAGCAATGACTGTCACCAAAAAGGCTCTGAAAGTTATGTCTATTTTTCAACCCACATTCCCAACCCACCCAGCCTGTGTTAGTGGGACGATTATGTTGAAAAACGACAAGAAGCCATCAGTGTGAAAAAATGGAGTGAAATGACAGTGAACAAGGACATCATTGAGGCAGATTTTTTGGACAAATTACTCACTCATAAATAGATGTAATCATTAATGAAAACAGAACATTCGATTGAAACAAAATTTGTATTCTTACCAAATATCAAAAAATTCTTCTGCCTGGCGGATTTGAAGAAGATCTTTGAGGAATATTCCTCCTACTGCACTAAGCTGAAACTTGGAGCCCCAAGCCTGGTAATTCATCCTTGTTTCCTTGGCAAAAAATTGATGTGGAAAACTGGTGCTTCTATGGCAATTGTTGTGAAGCCTGTTCGATTGTGTAAAAATCATCAGGGGGCAGGGCATAGCCTCAATTGCCAAGTATATGAAGTATACGGTGAAGAGAAAACTTTCAAGTAATTTTAACATGCGAAAGTAGTTTGAGATACATAGGTATATAATCACAATCAATGTGAAGAATCTTTCACTCAGTTAGATCATGCCAATATCATGAACTATGTGAATGCTGAGAAAAAATATTGGAAGTAAGCAGGCGACTTGCTCAATATTTATAGTTTTGAGTGAAAATAAGATGCAGCATAAGCACAAACTAAGTATCTCATTGCGTCTATGTTGATAACACCAGAATCTGACATCAGTTTCTGGAAAGCTCTGTAAAAGCTTTTCAGAAACTGATGTCAGATTCTGGTGTTATCAACATAGAAGCAGAACACATAGTTTCTAGTGGTTAAGTTGCAATTTGTACTGATGATTGTAAGATTACCAATACAGTGTAGTGCAACCTACATAGTTTGATTCCTTATGTAACCTGGAAGTAGTACAAGTTCTGTCGCCACAAGCCTTTCTAAAGAAGCCATCCTCGGCAGTATTTTTGCTGTGGATATTTTTCGTTTCCCCAGCATTTTCCTCGGCACTGTTGATTGCTGAGGGTGAATTACCAGGGCTGGAACCCAAATATGAACCCATTGTTTGTTTGTTGTTGGTGGTTAACGTCACATATTATGCACCATGGCTAATCGTGACGCAACATGGAGATGAAGTCAAGTTTAGTCAATCGTTGATCAACATGTTGCCCATTTTAGAGGACTTTCACCACAAGCATTGGTGACTGGGTCCTATTTTACTAGTAAAGCGGAACTGGTTTACCACAGTAAACAAGTGCTGCTTACTTCCCGGGGATCCCACGGGGAAAATATGAACCCATAGACCTGAACAAAATACAATCTAGAATCTGACCCCCCCCCCCCCCCACCAACACCTCCAAGGCTGCTGTATATGAGAGGTTTCTGAATGGTTACCCCATGAGCATGATTTGAACAAACTTTTATCTGAGGCCCCTAAGTATGCTATACTCCAAATATGACAACATTCAGATGGGTGGATCTTCAGAATATATTTAAAGAATACTTCAAATGATTCATCAAATAAAAATTATGGCTTCCACAAGGAACCCAAATACAAACCCATTGACCTGATCTGAACAAACTTAAATCTGCCCACCATAAAGATGCTGAATACCGAATATGAGAAGTTTCTGACTGATCGATCTGAAGAATAACATTTTAAAAGAATTTTCCCACATATTACACTAAGGGAATTAATCAGATTTCCCTAAGGATGTTGTCTACCAGATAGTGAAAGATGTTCTGTATTGGCTTTGTTGAGAATCTAACGTATCATCACATCTCATAGCTTATTGCTAGGATGGTAAGAGCAAATTATGCCCCGAATAAAGTTAAAGCAAACTAGAGTTATCATCCCGAAACCACTGATTTTACCATTTTGCCACTTTTCAACGGGTATAACTCTAGGTTACACGGTAGATGTCATAATGGTGAAAATCAAACTTGACCTAATTTCATGGTAGGTAGTAATGTTGTAAAATTATAAGGTCATACATCAAAGCAAACTAGACTTATCATCTGGAAAATATTTGTATTGGATGGACGGACACATGGACAGAGGGACAAGTGTACAGGGCAGCGACAAATGCTACCCTGAAAAATTTTCAGGGAGCTGACTTATTCAAACTCCAAGCTTGCCCTTTTGTGTTTGATTAGAAAAAAGGCAATATTCCTGATTCCTTTAACAATTATTTTGACACAACAAATTCATTAACCTTAAACATGAGACAATCTCCACTATCACACATTGGAAGAACCCATAAAAAAGCTTCAGATAGACTGCCAATGTATACCTACCTAAGACTATGGAATAATTTAATTCAAACTGTACAAAATATCTCAAAATACACCCAAATTTAAGAAAACCCTTGCATCACAGTTTTTGTCTTCATATTCCACAAGCTTTTAGTGTGATAATCCACTTAGTCAAGAGTGTAATTTCTAATATCCATACTGATCTCCAAGCACTCAAAAACCCACAAGACTGAGATGATAACAAACCAAACTACAGTGGATTTGTACAATAGTAATTTTGTTGTATGTTGCTATACTTCAAATATCACTATAAGATTACTAAGCTGACATGACTGGCTAACTTGTTCTCGGATGTTCCTTGCCTTCTGTACTCCACCGAGTTTCATTTCATCTTCTGCATATAATTGTAAATAACCTCACATAAACCAAATAGGTTTCCTAAGGTCTGTTTTTCTCCTTATTCATTTTGTGGGGAGTTTCCATTCATCCATCCATCTGTCAGTCTGTCCAGCCATCCTTCTGTCTGTCTGTCCATTTGCACTAACAAATGACTACTTATGTGGCTACGAGTTAGTAAAACAGGATACTTATGTGGTTAAAGTCTGTTACGTGGCTAGCACGTAGCAGAATCTCTTATGTTGGGGGGGGGTGGATAAATGTAGAGTAGGGTTAGGGCATTCCAGGGTGGGGTTTAGGAGTGGGGTGGGGTGGGGGTCAGTGAAGGGGTGTTAGAGTTATGTGGCTAGGGTTAGTGTTAGGGTTAGATTAGGGTTAGGGGTGGGTTGGGTTAGGGTCAGGTTAGCTGACCCCCCCCCCCCCCCGCAAAAAAATTTCCCCCAAAGAACTTGTTTTATTATGTTGGACAAGTGTTTTAGGTTAGCCACCTAATATGTCCATAAAATGGCCACATAAGTAGTCATTTGTTAGAACATTTGTCCATCCATCCATCTATCTGTCCATCTGTCACCCTGTAATTCTTTGTTCATACAGGAGTGGGCATGGGTATGGATGGATGCGGTACATTAAGTTTCCGTCTCCTGAAACTACTGCATATCAAATTTGGTCCCAAATGGTCCACCAGTTTGTAAAATATAAATTTTGGGCAGGGCCAAAAGTCTTGTCCCTCCCAGCATAGGCCCAAATAATGCCTAAGAAACTTTTTTTTAACAAAATTGAATCTTAATAATTATATCAGGAAGTTGCCTACCAAATATCAAAACATCATGATTAGTGGTTTAAGAATGTCAGGTTTTTCATGCTCTGCTCACAGCCTATTGGGCTTGAATCTAGGACAAAACCCCCTCAGTCAAAACCACCTCGGACAAAACACCCTCAAGACAAAACCCCTCACCTTAACTGAAACAATGGACAAAACCCCCTCACTCAAAAAAACGACATGCAGACATTACCCCATGGAGGGGTGGATATTCTTCCATGGAGGCATACATACCCTATGTGACATTTTCCTATCGGACACTTCCCCATCTGACATGAATGTTGGTTTTGTGAATGAGAAACAACTAATTCTTGGCAAGTTTTAATTTTTTTTATTCATATATTTCAAACGTGAAAAATTATTTACACAACACTGAGGACAGAGTATATTTTAGCACATTTTAAGCACTTTTGTAAAACAATTCTAGTAACAAAAGAGCACATGGCATATTTCAGTCGCACAAACATTTGTATAATTCTATTGACAAAATAGAAAAATACTTTTAGCATTAAAATAAATCATAGAAAAAATTAAGAATTTCAATTTTGTAGATAAAATTATACACAGTGATTCAAAATGGCATTAAAAAATTCTTCGTATGTGGATTGAGTTTTGTTACATAATAAGGCATATACACAAGCAACTGACCTTTCACCAAGGGGAGCATGGATAACATACAGCTGGTTGAAAAGCACAGGAGACACATCAAATGTCCCATCCATAAACCAAGATGGGGTTTCAGCAAGATGCCTCAAACCTTCCCTTGAAGCAAAAACTAACATCCGGTTTACACTGTTGACACCATTGTCATACACCAGGAAAGAATTACCGTCGAGTGTTTGTGTCCATTCTTCCTCAATTGATAGATCCGATAGAGACTTTGGAGCTTTTGGAAGATGTTTAGCACGTTCACGCCGAAGAGAGCATTTCAAATTGTCTGCTTCTCCCAGAGCTGCTCGAACATCAATTTGAGATGAGGCAATAGAATCTGTTATCAGCTGAGTTAATGTACCACGAGAATTTGGAGCCTGTTCTTTCATCTGTGCACGTAACTTAGTAGCTGCCAAGGCACACTCATTGGAACTATGTGAATGAGGAGTTGAGCTTTTGACAGAGTTCATTTCTAGATCAGTTGTGACAGTACCTGTACAGTCATACGCAGCTCTGCTGGAACATTCCCACCTGACAGTATTTTTACGTGAATACTTCTTGGTATACATGTGGCCATCTAAAATTAGTTTTTTCCCTCCTTTGTTGTTTTTAATAAACTCCATAATGACTCTGTGTGCAGCAGAGAAAATAATTCCCAACTGCCGAACGAAATGGTTTGACGCGCCGAAGGCGCGCAGGGACGGTATGGGGGACAAGCCCCTTTCGACCCTCAGTGACTGTAAATGATTTCGTATGTCTAGGCGTGTCAAAGGAGGAAAAGGAAGGAGGGAAGAGGTTTAGCCCTTTCTGCCCTTCTTGCGGCTGTTCTTTTTGGGTGGAGGTTGGCTTGGTGATGGTGATGGTGAAGCTGGTGGTGGTGTAGAGGTGCTCGCGTTAGATTTTTCTCGGTACTCTCTGCATTTTATACGTTCTGTTCTTGCCAGCTCTAATTCTCTCATTAATTCCTCATAAGGATTTAGTGTTCCACTCCCGGGCTTTCCGGTAGTGAAGGAAGGGGGGAGTGAGGGGTGGGAGGCGGTGAAAAAGCAACTTCCAATTCCTCTTCAGTCTCCACTGGATGTTCCTCATCCAACTGTACCGGCTCAGGAGCCGGCAGTTGATTGGGTGTACCAGTGGGACTAGGAGAGGAACTGGCGGCTGCCTCCAGAGCCTCCACCCCCTCACTCAACTCTTTCTTCCTATTCCGGAAGGCCTCCAAGCGCTGGGCGTCCCTGCGCTTGGTTGATGGACTCTTCTTCTTTTTCCTCTTTTCAGGGCCTCCGTGCCTCTTCGGGTGAGGACCAGTGGGAGAGGGGTTCCTCTCGCCAAGGGTACTACCTCTCCCCGAAGAGGGTGGTGTTGTGGTGTTCTCTTCTTCAACTCTAAATTCCAGGTTCAGATGAACGCTCTTGCCCATTTCCTGGATAGTCCAAGAGATGGGACAAGAGAGCTGAGATGGCTTTCCTAAGACGATCCGGCAATTCCAGGTTTTCCATTGTTATAAACAAGGTCTTCACGCTCTGAGATCAGAAGTGTGAATGAAAAATGAGCAAGGATGCCATGATTCCCAACTGTGAAGATGAATATCAATATATAGAGATACAGGTGGAGAAGAGGGGCAATATGTTGAAAAAAAATACAAAAAAACTTATAACCACACATACAGCAAAGCTTTACTTCAAAAACCAAGAGACAATATGCAAGCTAATATCCAGATGGCTTTGTTCACACTAGTGATCGTTATAAAACCAACTACTAAAACCCAACGTATAGACACACAAACAGCAAAGTTTTACTTCAAAAAGCAAGAGACAAAAATGTAAGCTAATATCCAGATGGCTTTGTACATACTAGTGACTGTTATGAAAACAACTATTGTTTTACCAGCTAGTATTTGTTATAAAAACACCCAAGCAGTAACAAAAGTATCATTAAAGAGACTAAATTAACTCATTGAAGAAGTAATTTCAATTTCATTTTTTTTTTACTCAGGATGAAATCACTAAAAAAATAACCTGAGGGGGTTTTGTCATTTCGTTCACTCAGGAAAAAAATAGGGGGGTTTTGTCTTGCGAGTGTTTTGGCCTGAGGGTTTTTTTCTACCATTTCAAAAAATGAGGGGGTTTTGTCTTGAGGTAGGAGGTTTTGCCTTCAGAGGGTTTGAGAGGGTTTTGTCTTGAGGGTTTTTTTTCCTGAGGGGGTTTTGGCTACCAATTCAAAAAATGAGGGGGGTTTGGCCGAGGGGGTTTTGTCTTGAGGGGGTTTTGTCCTGTTACCATTGGGCTTAGCTACTTCTATTGACAAAACTAGGAAGGTTATTCCCAACAGATAATTTATTAAGGGTTCTGAAGAAAGACTGATACGCAAAGTTAACAGGTGCCTGCTGCTGGGCCACTGATGCCAAATGATGGCAACAGCTAACCCTGACATTTTATGAGGTGAGCCAAAAACAGCCTGGGAAAATGTCTGCCACAGAAATAGTCACACACCAAGCCTGGGGCAATGTGCATCTGCGGAAATGTCTGCTGTGAAAATATCCATGCGGCATCTCAACTGTCCATAAATAAAGAAGCAGATGCTAGGTGATTAAGAGGATTACCACACCTAACTTGTCAACTGTATGACAAAAATAGATGGCAGCAATCTGGGAAGACCCTAAATGTAGCAACAGAAAAAAGAGGCTCCAGAGACCTGAGGCACTCAACTGATAAAGTTGTTTAAAAAAAGATTTATGGTCACCTTCAGCATCTATGGCGAGTTAACAACAGTGGGGCAAAGTCATGTAATTATTTATAACTGTTGTGCATGCCGGATGATTTTTCCAGGATTCAAATGTGTCACAGATATGACCCAATTTCCAGTACTTGCAGTGACACTCAAAAAGAAAGGTTTTTGCGGGACCTGGGATTCTGACCCCATATTTTTCAGTTTCCGTGGGGTTTGGGAAATATGGGCGTTTGAAAATATTTCTATTTTTAGCTCCCAGGGTTCCCATGGGGATGCAGGATTTTTTTTTTTGTTGCATGGGTCAAGTACTTATGACCCAATACTACCACAAACCAAATTTGGTTCATACCGGACCATCGGTTCAGAAAATAGAAATTTTGGCGGGGCCAAAAATCTTCCCCCTCCTATTACAAAGCCAAATATTACTTTACGAACTTCGTTTGAACACACTTGATTCTACACCTCATATGGAAGCTCCATAGAAAATATCAAGTCATTGTACACACTGGTTCTTGAGAAGAAGATTTTAAAAATATTTTGGGGCATTTTCCCCCACTCCCTCCCTATGGGGCTGGGCATACTGAGTTGAACAAAAATGAAATGCCCCTTTGGGACCATCACTCACACAAACTTTCACTTGAATTGGCCCAGTGGCTTTGGAGGAGAAGACCAAAACATGGTGTTGACGGACAACGGACGACAGACGACGGACGATGGATGGGAAGCGATTAGATTAGCTCAGCTTGACTGTGTCAAGATGGGGTAAAAAATTTTTTTCGGATTTTGGTCCAAAATTTTCTAAGTCCCACCCGGACCCCAAATTTTCAGGGGAAAATTTTTTTTATTTTTTTTTGTCTTAAAATTGACAGAAATGCAAAAATTTTCGTCCAAAATTTTCTAAGTCCCACCCGGACCCCAAATTTTCAGGGGAAAAATTTTTTTTTTTTTTTTTTGTCTTAAAATTGACAGAAATGCATAAAAAACAAAAAAAATTTTTTTCGGATTTTGGTCCAAAATTTTCTAAGTCCCACCCGGACCCCAAATTTTCAGGGGAAAAAAAAAAAAAAATTTTGTCTTAAAATTGACCAAAATGCAGAAAAAACAAAAAAATTTTTTTTTTTTCGGATTTTGGTCCAAAATTTTCTAAGTCCCACCCGGACCCCAAATTTTCAGGGGAAAAAATGTTTTGTTTTTTTTGTCTTAAAATTGACAGAAATGCATAAAAAACAAAAAAATTTTTTTTCGGATTTTGGTCCAACATTTTCCAAGTCCCACCCGGCCCCCAAATTTTTAGGGGAAAAAAAATAAATAAATTTTTGTCTTAAGATTGACCAAAACGCAGAAAAAACAAAAAAAAATTTTTTTTCAGATTTTGGTCCAAAATTTTCTAAGTCCCACCCGGAGCCCAAATTTTCAGGGGAAAAATTTTTTTTTTTTTTTTTTTTGTCTTAAAATTGACAGAAATGCATAAAAAACAAAAAAAAAAATTTCAAGATTTTGGTCCAAAATTCCCACCCAGACCCAAAATTTTCAGGGGAAAATTTATTTTATTTTTTTTGTCTTGAAACTGACCAAAACACAGAAAAAACAAAAAAATTTTTTTCGGATTTTGGTCCAAAATTTCTAAGTCCGCAACCGGACCCCAAATTTTCAGCCTAAATATGAACTTAGGGACTTGGCTTCAACAAACTTGAATCTCACCCCCCCTAAGGATGCTGCATACCAAATATCAAAACATTCTTATTGCCAGATCTGAAGAAGAAGATTTTTAAAAAATACTCCTCATACTGCACTAATTTAAACATTTGGGCTCCCATAGAGAGCCCAAATATCGACCCAGGCAATTCATTTCAACAAACATGTGAAACAATCTTCCAAAGATGTTATATGTGAAATTTTAAAGCTTTTCGAGCAGTGGTTTCAGAGAAAAGTAGTCTTATATGTTTTTCCCATTACCCACAGTGTTAAAAAATGCTGACTCAGCACTTTTTCAAAGTCCCCAAAAACTACCCCATCATAAAACCGATGGCAATTTTTTTTTACCATTCCATTCTGTTGGTCCTAAGGAAGCTTCACAACAAATAAGAATTCTCAGTGCCATGTAGTTTTGGAGATATGGGCGTTTTCATTTTTTTCTATTTTTAGCTCCTGCGGTCCCCATGGGGCGACGGGAAAAAAAATTTTGCATAAATTAAGTACTTATGACCCAATAAGCCCTCATATCAAATTTGGTCAAAATTTGCCTCTCGGTTTGGAAAATAGAAATTTTGGGCGGGGCAAATATTCTTTCCCCTCCCATTACGACGCCAAGTATAGCCCCACAAACTTCTCTTAAACAAATCTGAGTCTACACCTCAAAAGGAAGCTGCACACCAAATATCAAGTCTCTGCTGCTGCTGGTTCATGAGAAGAAGATTTTTTAAGATTTCAGCACACTTTTTGGGTGTGGCCCTACCCACAGGCGAGGCAACTTGATTTGAACAAAATCAAATTGCGATGTCATAACAAACTATTATCTCAAATATCAATTAAATTGGTTCAGCGGTTTGGGAGGAGAAGACGCAAACACCATGTTCACGGACGACGGATGGTGAGTGATCACTATTGCTCTCCTGACTGAAAGTCAGGTGAGCTAAAAAGCTCAGTAATCCCAGCAGTAGCAATTCCAGTAATTCTTGCTCAGCAGCTAAGGCTCCAGGTCAGCCGACTCCAAGTAATTCAGGAACAACTCCATCATCAATGCCAACACCTCTTATGGAACTGGACTTCTCCGCTGTTGTCAAGAAGACAGCTGATCGCCCGATAACTAAAACTATAAGGCAGGGGCAAGGGAAAGCTACCCCCACCCCACCCGTAAAAAAGGCAAATTCGTTCATAATAGTCGTCACCAGGGTTCACCCAGATACTCCCAGGGAGGTAAATTTCTAGGGGGGTGCCGGGGTGTGAATGGGAGAGGTTTACCTCTAGAGCCACGAGCAAATGCACGTGGCGACTTGAGGTAAACTGCCCCAGTAACGCAATTAAGCAAAAATTTACCGCAAACAGGGTCATGATCAATGGCAGAAAGCATGTGGTGGAGGATTACAGATCTACCCCTCCACCAATTCAGTGCCACAAGTGCCAGAAATTCAGGCACTTAGCTACGAAATGCAGGGGGAACCTGACCTGCATGAGATGTGGAGGTAATCACCTCACACAGGGATGCAGATCAGACTCCCCCTCATGCCCAAACTGTAAAGGGCACATGTGAGCGGCTATCGCGGGTGCCCCCACTTTAAACAAGAGGCCCCAAGGGGCCTGAGGGCACTCACCTGACATGGTAGCCTAAATTTATATCAACCCAGAGAATTGATTTCAACAAGTTGCATCTGCTCCTCCTAAGAAAAGCTTACACCAAATATCCAAAGATTCTGACCAGTGGATCTAAAAAAAAAGATTTTTAAAGAATATTCCTCATATTGAACTAAGTTATAATTCAGGCTCCCACAGGGAGCCCATATATGAACCCAGGGACTTGGTTTTAACAAACTTGAATCTCACCCCCTAAGGATGCTGCACACCAAATATCAAAACATTCCGACTGCTGGATCTGAAGAAGAAGATTTTTAAAGAAAATTCCTCATTTTGAACTAAGTTACAATTCGAGCTCCCACAGTGAGTCCAAATATGGACCTAGGGACATGGCTGAAGAAGAAGATTTTTAAAGAAAAGTCCTCATTTTGAACTAAGTTACAATTCCAGCTCCCACAGTGAGTCCAAATATGGACCTAGGGACATGGCTTGAACAAACTTGAATCTCACCCCCTAAGGATGCTGCATACCAAATATCAAAACATTCCGACTGCTGGATCTGAAGAAGATTTTTAAAGAAAATTCCTCATTTTGAACTAAGTTATAATTCGGGCTACCACAGTGAGCCCAAATATGAACCCAGGGACTTGGCTTGAACAAACTTGAATCTCACCCCCCCTAAGTATGGTGCATACCCAATATCAGAAGATTCTGCCTGCTGGATCTTAAGAAGAAGATTTTCAAAGAAATTTGCCTGAAATGCACTAAGTTCAAATTTGGGCTCCTATACTGAGCCCAAATATAAACCCAGGGGGCTGATTTGAACAAACTTGAATCAGATCCACCCCACAATGTTGCATACCAAATATCAAAAGATTCTGCCTGCTGGATCTGGAGAAGAAGATTTTTTAAGAAATATGCCTGAAATGCACTAAGTTAAAATTTGGGCTCCTATATGGAGCCCAAATATAAACCCAGGGGGCCGATTTGAACAAACTTGAATCAGATCCACCCCACAATGTTGCTTACCAAATATGAAAAGATTTTGAAGCTGGATCTGGAGAAGAAGATTTTTGAAGAAATTTGCCTGAAATGCACTAAGTTCGAATTCGAGCTTCTATAGTGAGCCCAAATATGAAACTAGGAAGCCGATTTGAACAAACTTGAATCAGATCCACCCCACAATGTTGCATACCAAATATCAAAAGATTCTGCCTGCTAGATCTGGAGAAGAAGATTTTTTAATAAATTTGCTCGAAATGCACAAAGTGCGAATTCGGGCTTCTATATTAAGCCCAAATATGAATCCAGGGGGCCGATTTGAACAAACTTGAATCAGATCCACCCCGCAATGTTGCATACCAAATATCAAAAGATTCTGCCTGCTGGATCTGGAGAAGAAGATTTTTGAAGAAATTTGCCCGAAATGCACTAAGTTTGAATTCGAGCTTCTATAGTGAGCCCAAATATGAATCCAGGGGGCCGATTTGAACAAACTTGAATCAGATCCACCCCGCAATGTTGCATACCAAATATCAAAAGATTCTGCCTGCTGGATCTGGAGAAGATGATTTTTTAAGAAATTTGCCTGAAATGCACTAAGTTCGAATTAGCACCTATAGTAAGCCCAAATATGAATCTAGGGAGCCGATTTGAACAAATTTGCATCAGATCCATCCCACAATGTTGCATACCAAATATCAAAAGATTCTGCCTGCTGGATCTGGAGAAGAAAATTTTTTAAGAAATTTGCCTGAAATGCACTAAGTTCGAATTCAAGCTTCTATAGTGAGCCCAAATATGAATCTAGGAAGCCGATTTGAACAAACTTGAATCAGATCCATCCCACAATGTTGCATACCAAATATCAAAAGATTCTGCCTGCTGGATCTGGAGAAGAAGATTTTTTAATAAATTTGCTTGAAATGCACTAAGTTCAAATTTGGGATCCTATACTGAGCCCAAATATAAACCCAGGGGGCCGATTTGAACAAACTTGAATCAGATTCACCCCACAATGTTGCTTACCAAATATGAAAAGATTCTGCCTGCTGGATCTGGAGAAAAAGATTTTTTAAGAAATTTGCATGAAATGCACTAAGTTCAAATTCGAGCTTCTATAGTGAGCCCAAATATGAATCTAGGAAGCCGATTTGAACAAACTTGAATCAGATCCACCCCACAATGTTGCATACCAAATATCAAAAGATTCTGCCTGCTGGATCTGGAGAAGATTTTTTAAGAAATTTGCCTAAATGCACTAAGTTCGAAATCGGGCTCCTATACTGAGCCCAAATATTAACCCAGGGAGCCGATTTGAACAAACTTGAATCAGATCCACCCCACAATGTTGCTTACTAAATATGAAAAGATTCTGCCTGCTGGATCTGGAGAAGATGATTTTTTAAGAAATTTGCCTGAAATGCACTAAGTTCGAATTCGGGCTTCTATAGTGAGCCCAAATATGAATCTAGGGAGCCGATTTGAACAAACATGAATCAGATCCACCCTACAATGTTGCATGCCAAATATCAAAAGATTCTGCCTGCTGGATCTGGAGAAGAAGATTTTCAAAGAAATTTGCCTGAAATGCAGTAAGTTCAAATTTGGGCTCCTATACTGAGCCCAAATATAAACCCAGGGGGCCGATTTGAACAAACTTGAATCAGATCCACCCCACAATGTTGCATACCAAATATCAAAAGATTCTGCCTGCTGGATCTGGAGAAGAAGATTTTTTAAGAAATTTGCCCAAATATAAACCCAGGGAGCCGATTTGAACAAACTTGAATCAGATCCACCCCACAATGTTGCATACCAAATATCAAAAGATTCTGCCTGCTGGATCTGGAGAAGATTTTTTAAGAAATTTGCCTAAATGCACTAAGTTCGAAATCAGGCTCCTATACTGAGCCCAAATATGAACCCAGGGGGCCGATTTGAACAAACTTGAATCAGATCCACCCTACAATGTTGCATACCAAATATCAAAAGATTCTGCCTGCTGGATCTGGAGAAGAAGATTTTTTAATGTTTTTCCCATTGCCTACAGTGTTAAAAAGTGCTGACTCAGCACTTTTTCAAAGTCCCGAAACTGTACCTATGATAAAACCGATGGCAATTTTTTTTTACCAATCCTTTCTGTTGGTCCTAAGGAAGCTGCACACCAAATAAAAATTCTCAATGCCGTGCAGTTTTGGAGATATGGGCGTTTTAAATTTTTTCTATTTTTAGCTCCTGCGGTTTCCACGGGGCTGCAGGAAATTTTTTTTTTTGCATAAATCAAGTACTCATGACCCAATAAGCCCTCACATAAAATTTGGTTCAAATCAGCCTCTCGGTTTGGAAAATAGAAATTTTGGGCGGGCAAAAAATTTTGCCCCTCCCATAATGACGCCAAGTATAGCCCCACAAACTTCTCTTGAACAAATCTGAGTCTACACCTCAAAAGGAAGCTGCACACCATATATCAAGTCTCTGCTACTGCTGGTTCATGAGAAGAAGATTTACAAAGATTTTGGTGCCCCTTGGGGGCGTGGCACCACCCAGGAGGAGGGGCAACTTCATTTGAACAAATCTGAATTGGCATTAGGTAATAAACATTTAGCCAACATTTGAATAAAATTGGGCTAGTGGTTTAGGAGGAGAAGTCGATAATGTAAAGTTAATGCCGGACGGACGACGACGGACGACGGACAGAAAGTGATTAGTAAAGCTCCCCTTGAGCTTCGCTCAGGTGAGCTAAAAAGTTAAACAAAGTATAGAATTCAAAAACCTAAACCTAAAAAATCTCGACAGTGCCTCCTCCCCCCATACAATCTGCTCACTAGTTGCGGGAGCATTGTTTTCTGTATTAGATAAACACGTGAGTACTAGTCTGTCTGACATCTGTCAAGATGTTAGCCGGTCAGCGTCCCGGTTTTTCAAAACACAAATATCCAACTCCCTAATTAAAGCCGCAATCGACACCCAATAAAGCCGCCAAAAATCTCTAACAAAACACTGTAATTAAACTACAACCCCATCATGAATAAGTTACAAATAGCCGTGTGGAACACTAGAAGCGTTAACAATAAAAAAACTTCAGATCAGCTGATATTTCAAAGACACAGACATTATCTGTATCTGCAAAAGTTGGCTTCAACCCAGCAAAAATTTCTCAGTAAGCGGGTTCAGCACTATTAGAAGAGACCGAGCAATCACCACAGGTGGCGGCGTCGCTCTTCTAATAAAGCAGAACATCAAAACCAAAACCATAAAAACTAATCACCTTGATGCAGAGGTGATTGCTACTGAAATCACTGTTGACAATAACAAACCCCCCCCCCCCCCCCCCCCATCCAATGCAGCGGAACTCGAAACCCAATGAGAGAGCATTGAGAAAATCATTAACTCAACCTTAAACAAAATATGCCCAAAAGAAGAAGTACACCCCTGGAAAAACACTATCTCGGGCGACACTCTGTCACTAATCAAAACTAAACGGAAAGCTTTTCGCGCTCTTAAAACCGAATCTGACCCCAGCAGGAAATCTGACCTCAAAAAAACATACAACCGCCTTCACGGCAAAGTCAAAGAAGCCCTCAAAGCTGAAAAACAAGCCAGCTGGGAAAAGGCAACAGCCAACCTAAACGGGACCCAAGATGCTAAAAAATTCTGGGACTCTTTCAAAATCCTAACTGGGCAAAAAAACAAGGTCGGAAAAGCCACAGCAAAACCTCTTAAGAAGGAAGACGGTTCTTTCACTCGCACCGACAAAGAGAAGGCCAACACCTTTGCCGACCTCCTAAGAAAAATGCATCGCCCGTATCAAGGCACGGGCAATGATGACGCCCTCATTAACGCGATTGATGACTTCATCAATGAACACCCTGATATCTACCGTGACCCCAATTTCGATAATGAGCCAGAAGACAGGGACGATGATGACCTTGTCACCCCCATCACCAATGACGAAATCATTAACGTCATAAAAAAATGCAAAAATTCCTCCTCACTTGGCGAAGACGAAGTAAGCTACAAAATTCTAAAACAAAGCCCAAACTCCCTAATCGAAAAACTAAACAAACTATTCAACGCATGCCTCACCCATGGCTACTTTCCAAAATGTTGGAAAAAAGCCATCGGTGTCATGATACCAAAACCTGACAAGGACCCCTCCGATCCAGCCAGCTACTGCCCAATCAGCCTCCTCAGCTGCATTGGTAAGACATTCGAATGAATCCTTACCAATCGGTTCAGGGGGCACCTTGAAGACATCGACTTCTTCAATAAATGGCAAAGAGCCTATAGAAACCGTAAAGAAGGCATCGAGCATGTCTACCGACTAGTCACCCAAATGAAAAATGCTTATCAACAATCAGCAAATAGGCGCGCCAGTCCTGTTAGACATCGAAAAAGCATTCGACTCTATTTGGCACAATGGAATGCGCTACAAATTATCAAAAATGAGACTCCCCATGAAACTGCTCAGATTACTATCCTCTTTCTTAAATGATCACGAAATCAAAGTCAGAGTGAACAATGAAATGCCTGAGAGTGTCCCCCTTGAAGCAGGAACCCCCCTAAGGATCCATCCTAAGACCCAGCCTTTACATCTTTTATGTAAATGACCTTAACTTCTCCGATGATCATGTTCAAGTCTCCCAATTCGCAGATGACAAGGGCCTCTGGGACTCTAACAATATGGCCAATCTGCTCCAAAAACCCTTGGAAAGCGCTATCGACGAGCTAGAAAAATGATGTGCCAAATGGAGAATTAAGCTAAACCCAATAAAACCCAACGAATCACCTTTACTCGCAACACAAGTAAACGGGACTTTGACCTAAAACTTATGGATAACACCCTCCCTGAATGCAAAGAAGCGAAATTCCTGGGCATCACCACTGATCAAAAACTGTCCTTCAACAAGCACACCAACGACATGGCGAAAAAAGCCACCAAATGCATTAACTTACTGAAAATGCTTAAGGGAACTTCATGGGGAGCCAACCAGTCCACCCTACTCAAACTATACAAAACCTTTGTGCACCCAGTACTCGAATACGGTGCAATCATACTAACTGACCTCAATCAAACTAATATGGGAAAACTCCCGAAGGTCCAAAATCACACGCTTAGAGTTGCCCTCCGCGCCCCATGGGACACACCCATCAAAACACTCCACAGCAGGGCCGATATCCCCACCATTAAAGACTGCCTAGCCAACCTGGACGCAAAAAATCATGACCGGCTAGCCGACAGTGAACTAATCTCCGAACTTGGAGCCAATTGCAAAAGCCCAAAAATTGCAATCAAAACTAAGACCGCTCGAAAAAACTAGGGAACGAGAAGGTGAACTAACAGGCAGATTAACAGCTTAACTGTGGCCTTCTACCAGAAAGGGCTGCCTTCACCGACTCAACAAAAATTACATCAGGATTAAATATTGTTAAAAAAAATAGGCCAATGAAATCATCAGATGTGTACCCATACGCGCAACTAGTAGAAAGCTGTATGACGGAGGGCCTCCACGGATGCCAACATTATGTACACCATACAAGGTATGGGTACATATAGAAATGGATTGTAGGAGTGTCTAATTTGATGGATAAAGGGTTAATATCTCCGGATCAAATTATCAGATTTACATAAAAAATAGGCCGATGAAATCGTCAGATGTGTACCCATACGCGCAGCTAGTAGAAAGCTGTATGACGGAGGGCCACCACGGATGCTGACGTTATGTACACCGTACAAGGTATGGGTACATATAGAAATGGATTGGAGGAGTGTCTAATTTGATGGATAAAGGGTTAATATCTCCGGATCAAATCATCAGATTTACATAAAAAACTATACAGCACAGCACATCAGTAATCTGAACACAAATATAAAGTAACTTGACAATCCAAGCAATATTTTTCAAGTTATCGAATGCCAAAGGGATTGGAGGAATTTTCAATTTGAAGGATAAAGGGTTAATATCTCAGGATCAAAATAACAGATTTACACCAAAAACTATACAGCTCGGCACATCAGTAACCTGAACAAAAATATAAAGCAACTAGACAATCCAAGTAATATTTTTCAAGTTATCGAATGCCAAAGGGATTGGAGGAATTTTCAATTTGAAGGATAAAGGGTTAATATCTCAGGAGCAAATCATCAGATTTACACCAAAAACTATACAGCTCAGCAAATCAGTAACCTGAACACATATGTAAAGTAACTAGACAATCCAAGCAATAATTTTCAAGTTATCGAATGCCAAAGGGATTGGAGGAATTTTCAATTTGAAGGATAAAGGGTTAATATCTCAGGATCAAATTATCCGATTTACACCAAAAACTATACAGCTTGGCACATCAGTTACCTGAACACAAATATAAAGTAACTTGACAATCCAAGCAATATTTTTCAAGTTATCGAATGCCAAAGAAATGGATACGGACACCGGACAGAGAGACGGACAGACAAAGGATGGACAAACGACAGTTGGTCACCCCGGATGCAGGCGTTATGTGTACCATACATAGTATGGGTACACATAAGAATGCCAAAGGGATTGGAGAAATTTTCAATTTGAAGGATAAAGGGTTAATATCTCAAGATCAAAATAACAGATTTACACCAAAAACTATACAGCTCAGCACATCAGTAACCTGAACAGAAATATAAGTAACTTGACAATTCAAGTAATATTTTTCAAGTTATCGAATGCCAAAGGGATTGGAGGAATTTTCAATTTGAAGGATAAAGGGTTAATATCTCGGGATCAAATTATCCGATTTACACCAAAAACTATACAGCTCGGCACATCAGTAACCTGACAACAAATATAAAGTAACTTGACAATCCAAGCAATATTTTTCAAGTTATCGAATGCCAAAGAAATGGATATGGACGCTGGATGGACAGATGAATGGACGGACAGACGGACGCTCCAACATTTTGGGTTTATGGGCAACCAAAAAAACATTTTGTATGTCCAAAACCTTATTTTACACAGAACCCCACCCCCTCCACCCTAAAACTTATATTTAACCCTAACCCCACCCCTCCACCCAAAATCCACACCCTAACCCTACCCCACCCTGACCCTAAACACTAAAAGCCCACCCCAGACCCTAACCCCCACCCACCCCCAGGACCTAAGCCCCCAACCTTATGCCCTACTCTGGGGCTATTCCTAACCCTAACCCCACCCCTGACCCAACCCCACCCTAGCCAAAAAATAGGATTAGGTGCTCTTTTTCGGTTTAGGGGCTACTAAAACTAAAACCCCACCCCTGACCCCAACCCTAACTCCCCAGGACCTAACCCTCCCCAACCTTAAGCCCTACTCTGGGGCTACTCCTAACCCTAACCCCACCCCACCCCACTCCTAACCCTAACACTACCTTAATTTGGAGGTAGCCCCTAATAATAATATCCCCTAAACCTCCAATGTTGGCCCGGATGGACAGAGGATGGACGAACGACGGATGGTCACCCCGGATGCCGGCATTATGTGTACCATACATAGTATGGGTACACATAAAAACTAAATAATAAATAGGGAACGAGAAGGTGAATAAACAGGCAGATTAACAGCTTAACTTTGGCCTTCTACCAGAAAGGGCTGCCTTCACTGACTCAACTAAAATTACATCACGATTAAATACTGTAAAAAACTAAATAATAAATAGGGAACGAGAAGGTGAATTAACAGGCAGATTAACAGCTTAACTTTGGCCTTCTACCAGAAAGGGCTGCCTTCACAGACTCAACTAAGATAACATCAGGTTTAAAAACTAAACATGCTTGAGGACAAATAGGGAACGAGAAGGTGAGCTAATAGAATAATAGCTTAACTGTGGCCTTCTACCAGAAAGGGCTGCCTTCATCGACTCAACAAAAATTACATCAGGATTAAATATTGTTAAAAAAAATAGGCCAATGAAATCATCAGATGTGTACCCATACGCACAACTAGTAGAAAGCTGTATGACGGAGGGCCTCCACGGATGCCGACATTATGTACACCATACAAGGTATGGGTACATATAGAAATGGATTGTAGGAGTGTCTAATTTGATGGATAAAGGGTTAATATCTCCGGATCAAATTATCAGATTTACATAAAAAATAGGCCGATGAAATCGTCAGATGTGTACCCATACGCGCAACTAGTAGAAAGCTGTATGACGGAGGGCCACCACGGATGCTGACGTTATGTACACCGTACAAGGTATGGGTACATATAGAAATGGATTGGAGGAGTGTCTAATTTGATGGATAAAGGGTTAATATCTCCGGATCAAATCATCAGATTTACATAAAAAACTATACAGCACAGCACATCAGTAATCTGAACACAAATATAAAGTAACTTGACAATCCAAGCAATATTTTTCAAGTTATCGAATGCCAAAGGGATTGGAGGAATTTTCAATTTGAAGGATAAAGGGTTAATATCTCAGGATCAAAATAACAGATTTACACCAAAAACTATACAGCCCGGCACATCAGTAACCTGAACACAAATATAAAGTAACTAGACAATCCAAGTAATATTTTTCAAGTTATCGAATGCCAAAGGGATTGGAGGAATTTTCAATTTGAAGGATAAAGGGTTAATATCTCAGGAGCAAATCATCAGATTTACACCAAAAACTATACAGCTCAGCAAATCAGTAACCTGAACACAAATGTAAAGTAACTAGACAATCCAAGCAATAATTTTCAAGTTATCGAATGCCAAAGGGATTGGAGGAATTTTCAATTTGAAGGATAAAGGGTTAATATCTCAGGATCAAATTATCCGATTTACACCAAAAACTATACAGCTTGGCACATCAGTTACCTGAACACAAATATAAAGTAACTTGACAATCCAAGCAATATTTTTCAAGTTATCGAATGCCAAAGAAATGGATACGGACACCGGACAGAGAGATGGACAGACAAAGGATGGACAAACGACAGTTGGTCACCCCGGATGCCGGCGTTATGTGTACCATACATAGTATGGGTACACATAAGAATGCCAAAGGGATTGGAGAAATTTTCAATTTGAAGGATAAAGGGTTAATATCTCAAGATCAAAATAACAGATTTACACCAAAAACTATACAGCTCAGCACATCAGTAACCTGAACAGAAATATAAGTAACTTGACAATTCAAGTAATATTTTTCAAGTTATCGAATGCCAAAGGGATTGGAGGAATTTTCAATTTGAAGGATAAAGGGTTAATATCTCGGGATCAAATTATCCGATTTACACCAAAAACTATACAGCTCGGCACATCAGTAACCTGACAACAAATATAAAGTAACTTGACAATCCAAGCAATATTTTTCAAGTTATCGAATGCCAAAGAAATGGATATGGACGCTGGATGGACAGATGAATGGACGGACAGACGGACGCTCCAACATTTTGGGTTTATGGGCTACCAAAAAAACATTTTGTATGTCCAAAACCTTATTTTACACAGAACCCCATCCCCTCCACCCTAAAACTTATATTTAACCCTAACCCCACCCCTCCACCCAAAATCCACACCCTAACCCTACCCCACCCTGACCCTAAACACTAAAAGCCCACCCCAGACCCTAACCCCCACCCACCCCCAGGACCTAAGCCCCCAACCTTATGCCCTACTCTGGGGCTATTCCTAACCCTAACCCCACCCCTGACCCAACCCCACCCTAGCCAAAAAATAGGATTAGGAGCTCTTTTTCGGTTTAGGGGCTACTAAAACTAAAACCCCACCCCTGACCCCAACCCTAACTCCCCAGGACCTAACCCTCCCCAACCTTAAGCCCTACTCTGGGGCTACTCCTAACCCTAACCCCACCCCACCCCACTCCTAACCCTAACACTACCTTAATTTGGAGGTAGCCCCTAATAATAATATCCCCTAAACCTCCAATGTTGGCCCGGATGGACAGACGGATGGACAAAGGATGGACGAACGACGGATGGTCACCCCGGATGCCGGCATTATGTGTACCATACATAATATGGGTACACATAAAAACTAAATAATAAATAGGGAACGAGAAGGTGAATAAACAGGCAGATTAACAGCTTAACTTTGGCCTTCTACCAGAAAGGGCTGCCTTCACTGACTCAACTAAAATTACATCACGATTAAATACTGTAAAAAACTAAATAATAAATAGGGAACGAGAATGTGAATTAACAGGCAGATTAACAGCTTAACTTTGGCCTTCTACCAGAAAGGGCTGCCTTCACAGACTCAACTAAGATAACATCAGGTTTAAAAACTAAACATGCTTGAGGACAAATAGGGAACGAGAAGGTGAGCTAATAGAATAATAGCTTAACTGTGGCCTTCTACTTGAAAGGGCTGCCTTCACCGACTCAGCTAAATACTAAATCTAAAATTAAACAAAATGTGCTACTTTTATCTCTTTACAGTTCACATATTCTAATGAAAACTAATTCTACCCTCTTCTTTTAAGCAGGTACACAGAAGATGCTTTTTGACCAGCACACAATAACCGCTATGGACACTATAACCATTATGGAAACAGTAACCCCATTGGTTCCTGAACATCCTCCACTCCATCCCTAAAAGTGGTCGACCACCTTAAGGGAGGTGCGCGTTGGTCCTGCGTCCCGCCTCTACCCGTTTTTGTAAGCGCCTTGCGCATCTCTTGTCCCAACGAATAGGATTACAATGCAGGCCTGCCCCCGGACCAGGGAAGTTCGGGTCTTCTTTCTGGTAGTCCCCGAAAGGGGTCGTTGTTGTTTTCTTGCAAAGAGTCCAACCAAATGGAGACAGCCTGAGGCAGACTATACTTGCCAGTGATGGCCACCAATCAAAATCATCTCAGAAGTGGCAGACTTTACTTGCCTGAAAATCGATCTACTTGCCTGAAAACCTAGAATCACTGCACCCTCGGGGAGAGGTAGTACCTTTGTGAGAGGACCCAACCTCCCACACTGGTCCTCACCCAGTCAACAAAGCCATCACACCACAACCGGAGACACCTGCCGAGTACCTGAACCTTTTCCTCCTTTGACACGCCTAGACATGCGAAAATCAATCATTTACAGTCACTGAGGGTCGAAAGGGGCTTGTTCCCCATACTGTCCCTGCACGCCTTCGTCGCGCAAAACCATTCCTTTGTTGTTGTCACTCATTGTGTATACGACAAGTTTGACAAGATGTGAATCATCGTTTCATTCGCACCTTGGACTCCGAGGTGCTAACAACTAAACAATGGAGCTCCCACTTGTAATCCAAGAGACACTTGTCAGAGTGATGGCTACCCTTGCCACCACCTGGAGTATCCAGGTGCTCAAGGGTGAAATTCACCTGACAGTGGATTTTGATAAAGAATCGGAACCGCCGTCCTCGGAGAGGTGTAGCACCTTTCATGAGGGGATTTCCCCTCACACTGGTCACCCTCCTAATGACACGGAAAAGCTGGATGAAGGCCGCCAGAGTAGTACAGCCACAGCCACCACCAAGAAGAAGAGAATAAGAAAGAAGGGACCCTCCACCAGACAGCGAGATGCCCGCCGAATGACAGAGTTCCTGGAGAAGAAGAAGGAGGAAAAGGAAGAGAAGGAGGCAAATGAGGGCGTCAAAGGGACAACACCTGTCACCCCTGAACAACCCTTGTCCAGCCTGGCACCCCTCTCCCAGAAGGAGGGTCCGGAGGACCATAGGTCGTCAGGTGACAATTCTTTCTCTAACCCATCAGACTCTTCATCTGAAGAGGAGATGCAGGAGTAAGATCTGTCAATGGTACAGGAAGTTGTCTCAGATGACGCACCTTCCACCCCTCCATCTCTTGCTTCTCCGGCATCTCGGACCAGGAGTCCGACCAGGAGGAGAGCTTCCCGGAGTCTGTGGAGGCATTTCTTGGGGAGGAGATCAAGGATGCCAACACCCGAGCCACAGTCCAAGAAAACTATAGCTTCTATGTATCAAAAAAATTCCCAGCACACTCAATCAGGACAATCCTCACAATCAATTTAAAAAGCTACAGGAAATCTCAAGAAGAAACAGCAGCTAGGATCAGGCCATTCATTACCAAGGAACCTACTAATCCTCCAGATCCAACAACACCACCAACATCCAACATCAATCTCTCCAACTCATCCTCCTCCCACCAAGAAAAACCACAGGAGACACAGATACCGCTGAACACCTTTACTCTTTCCCTCCTCTACCACGCTCTGACATGACAAAATTATACAGTCAACGAGGGTCGAAAGGGGCTTGCTCCCCATATCGTCCCTGCGCGACATCGGCTCGTGAAACCATTTCGTTCGAGAAAGTTATGATTCGTTTTGATTCATTTTCTCATGTTGAGGCGTGTTGAACGAATCATATACAGTCACTGAGGGTCGAAAGGGGCTTGTTCCCCAAACCGTCTCTGCATGCCTTTGGCGCGTGAAACCATTCCTTCCGAGAAAGTTATTATTAGGGCATATCATCTTGTGTCAATGTCTCTTTAAGATCAAAATGTCTGAAATCACTGGTGAATCACATTTTACACACAAAAACTTCTTGAAAATATTGACGATATTTTTAGGTATGTGACTGAACAGATTTATCCAGATGAACTGACCAGGCAGCAGAAAAAGGATTTCAGAGTGAAGTGCAAAAAGTTTTCTGTGACAGATGGAATTCTGTACTACCAATCAAGAAAAGGTAAGTAAACTGGAAGATTTAAATTGTGAATTGGGGTGAAAAGCAGAGAAAGCATGCTTGTGAATAAGTAAACATTTTCAATTTTTTTCCCCAAACATAGGTTACAACCCACTCACTGGAATGTGCAGGAAATATGCCTTGAACAGTTAAAAAGGACACAAGTTTTTGCCAACTTCTGTGGTAATACATGGTTAAATGAGGATATTGCTACTGTGGTGGGCAAATGGTATCAGGAGCATTGTGTTTTGGAAGAAACTTAGAATTTATTTCAGATCAGCCCCAATTTTTTTTTTACCTATTTGACCCCTGGGATGGGGGAGCAGTCATGTGTGTGATTTTTTCTCTCTCATACAATCACTTTAAATCATTCAAAATGCATTTTTGAACAATCTCTGCCTTGAACAAATTTGAATGTACAGGTGGGAAAGTTGATGGGTTGCTAAAACTCAACACTTTCTGAAAGATTTAGTGTTGTTGCAGCATTTGTCAGGCAACACAAACTTGCAATGTCCTAATAATTACATGTACAATGTACATTTTCATTGACAAGGTTGGACCAGATAACTTACATTTTTCAACTCTTAAAAGACTTTTTTTCAATTCTGCTGCACTTTGACAATCTGACTTTTCAGTTGTCTCTAAACAAGTCTTAGGTGCCTATTTATTTAGCCAAGACTTGCCTAGAAACAACTGCAAAGATACATGGAATATAAATTGGAGGCTGCTGGTTGAAGCACCTGTTCCATTGTAGTAAAAAGTGAACACACGTAAGAATTAGGCCCCATATCTCTTTTATTTTGCTTCATTGACAAACACTTTTCTGTGGTGGACATCTTTTCAGAGAGATTGTCAAAGACCAATGTCATTTATGATAAAATAAAAATCCAAATGATTTTTTTCAGGTAACACTGTTAGGGTTATAAGTGACCCTGATGAGAAAAGGCGGATAATTAAAGCCTGCCATGAGGGCCTGGGAAACACAACTACATCCAAAGCACTTGGTGGCCATTTTGGTCCAGACAAGTCAGTCAAGAAAGCATCAGAACGCTACTACTGGCCAGGAATTGCTTGTGATGTCTGGCAATATATACAGCACTGTGATGTTTGCCAACGTGTCAATCCTCCTTTCAACAAATCTAAAGCACCACTACAAAATATCACCATTACTGCTGAACCATGGCACCAGATTGGTATTGATCTCATGGGGCCGCTACCAGAAACAGCTGATGGACACAAATATATTGCTAAGTCAATATTTGAAAAGAATTGTCTTTAGTTGAGTATTTTCAGCTTACTTATTGCAGTACCCATCCTTCGGACGGAAAAAAAAAATATGTATATATATATTTATATTTTCATCAAAATGCTGTCTAGCTCAGGAGTATACTCCCTTCTAAACGACTTTCATTTTGACTATTATCAATACTGTTGGAGTGACGAACAAACATATGTCACGACATGGGAACGTAAAAATTCTGCGTCATGCTATTTTTTATCCCACGAAAAATAATTCAATACATATTCGTGCCAAGTTTGGTGAAAATCGTGCCAAGGACCTGAGAGGAGTAGACAGCCAAACAGACAGACAGATGGACATTGCTCAAATTACAGTAAGACTATAGTAAGATTTGACCTATTAATTGGTTTTAGGTTATAAAAAACTCCTCTAAATTGAATCTTGCAATCTGTGAAAGAATTGTTCTGATGACCAGTGAACTCCCGTTAATTTTTCTCTGGCAGTTAAGAGGGTTCCACTGTATTAATGAAGCTTATACTATGGCCAGACATAACTCATGTGAGTTAGTTTTGACTATACTAACCATGAAAATTATTTTCCTTTTCAGTTACTGCAATAGATTATTTTACAAAATGGCCAGAGGCAATGGCACTGAAAGACAAGTCAGCAAAATCAGTGGCATAGTTTCTCTACGACCTCATATGCAAGCATGGATGTCCAAGAATTATGATATCTGACTAGAGTAGAGAATTTGTGAATGAAATTCAGTGTGAATTGCATCAAATGACTGGTGTAGATCATCATATTACAAGTGCCTACCACCAGGTACAGTAGAACCCACTTAATTGTATATCTTTCAATTGAATAACCCTGTTAACTGAATATAATTTTCAAAGACCAAACCATTTACCATATCTTCACTGCAAATTAGACCTGTTAATTGTATATAGGTTACAGATTAAATTCCTGTTGATTGTATAAAACATCTTGTAATTTGTCAAGAAATTTCTCTGACAATCACCAAATTCCTCTTGTTTATTGACCTGTTTGGCCTCAGAACATCCATTACAGGCATTTAATCTATTATATCTTGTTTGTCTGTCAAACAAGATATAATAGAATAAATGATCAATTTATCTCTAAAATACAGGAAAAGCCCAAATCCTTGTCAATTGAATTCTCCTGTTAACTGAATATTTTATTCTATTCAATTAACAGAGTTTCACTGTATTGTAATTTATGTAAGATAATTAAATCACAAGTTCAAAGGTGCTTCCACACGTGCACATACATTTTGTAATTTCTTTTGTTATAATTTGTTGAAAAGTGCTTAAACACTGCCTCCAATACACCAGAACAAAACAACTTCGCATGAATAAATTCTACTAGTTATTGCTTATAAACTATTGTACGAACTATTTAGTTATATGTTACCATTTATTTATTTATTTATTGGTGTTTAAAGTCACATATTTATGCACAATGTCTAATTGTGACTGCAACATGGAGATAAAGTCAAGTTTAGTCAATTATTTATACCCATGTTGCCCATTTTAGAGGACTTTCACCCCAAGCATTGGTGACTGGATCCTATTTTACCAGTAAAACAGAACTTGTTTACAACAAACAAGCACTGCTTTACTTCCTGGGGTTCCCATGGGGGATATGTTACCATTTAAAAAATACAAAAGTTACAATGTGCGTACATGTTAGCCAGAGGCTTTTTGAAGTCTGTGCTTTTTCATTTGATGGTATTTTGTCAGGTGGGGTGAAAAACATAAGATTTTATTTATATATTTGAAAACAACTATTCATAAATTTGTTTCATTCGGGTAACAAATCAAATATATCATTGTAGGCCAATGGTTTAGTGGAAAGACAAAATCAGACTACACAAAAGTCTCTACTGAAACACCTTGAAGGTAAACAAGAACATAGGGCTGAGATATTGGATGGTGTTTTATTTGCCTACCGAACTTCTATGCATGCTTCAACAGGTGAGAATATCTTATTTTATCACTTGATCAAATAACAATAATTCTAAAATAACCTTGAAATTGAAAAAATGAACTGATTCTAGCTTCCTGGTCTTGAAAATTGGTTGAAATCAAGTAGCTGCCAATTAATAAACCAAGTACACGTTCTTTTATTTTTTCAAAGAAACATAATTTTCACCAATTTTTGTGATAAAATCTTTCATATTTGAGTTACCTTCCATACTCATCCCTATAATATTTCATTAGGTAGTCTTATTTGTTGTTCATTTTCATCAAGGAATAATTTTCTTCATGATTATCTGATTTCATTTACATAATTTTATTATTGATTGAAGTTTTTTCGTTTATGTATGAACATTTTTCCTATCTTATGTGTTTGCGTTTGCCTTCTTTTTTTACAAAAGCTGGTACAGTGGAGCCCACTTAATTGTATATCTCTTAACTGGTTGAATACTGGAAGCCACTATAGTGGGTTTAAAAAAGTGAGGGTACCATCTTCATATTCTAGGCTCCCAATTGAACAGGATATGTCAGAAGACTCGTCAGGTGTTGATGTGAAGGTAACTGAGGATGTGGAATCCATGATCGAAAGGATGACAAACCTAAAAAAAGGTTGAGTGGGCAGGCACTTGAAAATATAAACAAGAGTCCCCACAGGGCCTGAAGCGCTCATCTTGTACAGAACACAATTTAAACAGAGTCCAAGAATGAGTCTACATTAAGCAAGCCATCTCCATAGGCTACACTGTCAATCCTTGAGTCCCTCAGGAGTGACAAAAACAATCTAGGCATAATGCCTTTTCTTCAGTTGATCATAAGTAAAATGTAGAGATCCCCTATGAAGCCCCTTGATACAACCTATGTGGATTAATCTTAGTACCTCTAGAGGGTACTGAATACAAAATTTTTAAATCTTCAGCAAAATGGCCAATTCCGGCTCCCATAGAGAGCCCAAATATTAACCCAGGCTCTTGATTTGAACACAGTTAAATCTGACTTCCCTAGAGATGTTGTGTACCGAATATGAAAGCATTCTGACCGTTGGATCTGAAGAAGAGAAATTGTAAAGAAATTTCTTCGAATTGCACTAAGTTCAAATTTGGGCTACCATAGCGAGCCCAAATATTGACCTATGGATCCGATTTGAACAAACTTGAATCTGACCCCCCTAGAGATGTTGTATACCAAATGAAAGCATTCTGACAGGAGAATCTGAAGAAGAAGATTTTTGAAGAAATTCCCTCATATTGTACTAAGTTATATTTATTTATTTATTTATTGGTGTTTAAGGTCACATACTTATGCACAATGGCTAATCGTGACCGTGACAGTTTTACGGGTGGAAGAAGCCGGAGTACCCGGAGAGAACCACCGAGCAGCTGTCAGCTCTCCAACATCGTAACTCTGAACTCTGCACCACAGCACAGGCAGGGTTAGATTGGTTGAAGACATGTGCACCATCGACGTGCAGTATGCCTCAGTACACAGAGTCATCGTGCCCCCATGTAGGCAATCGGGGTGAAGTGTCTTGCCCAAGGACACAACGCGGTTGCCGCAGGTGGGATTTGAACCGAGGACCTCTCGGCTTGCAGCCTGCACCTCTACCAACTGAGCCACCGCGCCCCCTGTACTAAGTTAAATTTCATGTTCCCATATGGAGCCCAAATATTAACCTAGGCACTCGAATTGAACAACCTGGAATCTGACCCCCCTAGAGATGTTGTATACCAAATATAAAAGCATTCCGACTGGTGGATCTGAAGAAGATGATTTTTAAGGAAATTTTCTCATATTGCACTAAGTAAAAATTTGGGCTACCATAGTGAGCCCAAATAAATACCTAGGGATCTAATTTGAACAAACTTGAATCTGACCCCCATAGAGATGTTGCATACCAAATATCAAAGCATTCTGACTGATGGATCTGAAGAAGAAGATTTTTTTAAATTACCCTCCATATTGAACAAAGATAAAATTTGGGCTTCCGTAGGAAGCCCAAATATTAACCTAGGGACTTGGTTTGAACAATCTAGAATCTGACCCTCATAACAAAGATGTATACCAAATATTAAAAGATTCTGACTGGTGGTTCTGAAGAAGAAGATTTTAAAAAAATATTCCCCATATTACCCTATGTTAAAACTTCAGGCTCCTGTAGAGAGCCCAAATATGAACCAATGAGCTTTATTTCAACAAACTTTTATCTGACCCCCCTGTGAATGCTGTATACCAAATATCAAAAGATTCTGATGATTGGTTCTGGAGAAAAGATTTTTTAAAATTTTTGCAAATATGCTGACTCAGCATTTTTTCGATGCCCATTACAGAACACCCTAACATAACCGATGGCAATTTTTTTTTACCAATCAATTCTACTGGTCATAAGGATACTTCATACCAAATAGAAGCTCTCTGTTCCGTGGGGTTTGGAAAATATGGGCGTTTGAAAATATTTCTATTTTTAGCTCCCAGGGTTCCCATGGGGATGCAGGATTTTTTTTTTTGCATGGGTCAAGTACTTATGACCCAATACTACCACAAACCAAATTTGGTTCATACCGGACCATCGGTTCAGAAAATAGAAATTTTGGGCGGGGCCAAAAATCTTACCCCTCCTATTACAAAGCCAAATATTACTTCACGAACTTCGTTTGAACAAACTTGATTCTACACCTCATATGGAAGCTCCATAGCAAATATCAAGTCATTGTACACACTGGTTCTTGAGAAGAAGATTTTTAAAATATTTTGGAGCATTTTCCCCTCCCTCCCTCCCTCCCTGGGGCTGGGCATGCTGAGTTGAACAAAAATGAAATGCCCCTTTGGGACCATCACTCACACAAACTTTCACTTGAATTGGCTCAGTGGCTTTGGAGGAGAAGACCAAAGCATGGTGTTGACGGACGACGGACGACAAGCGATGAGATTAGCTCAGCTTGACTTTGTCAAGATGAGCTAAAAAGGCACAGGACCGAGAGAAAATGGACTACGACAGAAGAAACTCCAATTTGTTATCGTTTGAAATAGGTGAAAGTGTCCTCCTTAAATCTATGAAAAACAGTAATAGGGCAGGTGGAAAATTAGACGAAAGATGGATTGGCCCATACAAAGTTTATGAAAAGAAAAAAAAAGTTTATTATTTAGAAAACCACGATGGGAAACAGCTGAAGATGTCTGTTAATATTTGTCGGTTGAAGTCATATAACGAGCCAATGGGGACAACTGCTAATAGTGAGGATAACATTGATATTTCCAAAGATGGAGAGGAAAACATCATTATAACTGGTGAGAGTTCAGATGGAGTCCAAAGTAGTGTCATTAAAACCCATTCTTTAAACACACAAGACCTCAAGGACCTTCTGAGTGGGGACCAGGGGTCAGCCAAATGGGCGACTAGGGCGAAGAAGTCACCTTGTCATTCCTCAAGTCGCCTTGGCTTACATTGGGGGCAAAATTCAAGTCACCCTCCAAAACTTCCTCGACAGACATGGCAGTTTAGTGTATTTTCTTATATTTTATTTCCAAAAAAAACAACGCTTCCGCATTCACAGAAAAGTAAATACGGCTGCTGTTAAAATCCATCATTCGGCTCTGAAAATAGCCTAAAGTAGCCCAATTTTACATTTCTGATAAGAGTTGTAATGTCGTAGTTGTTCGAACAAAACGCCCCAACTGATAGCAACCAGCACAAAAGGCTATTTAAAAACAAAAGTGTCAGCAAAAACCACGAATTACACAAGACACGCATCGAGTTAATTAGAATTTATTAAAGTTAACCACCGTTTCAAAACCAAAAAAAATGTGCAGGGGATAGTTCATCCATAAAAACGTCGAAATTGCTTACGGTAACGCTCTGTTCCACTGAAAAATTGGTTGCATTGAAATTTTTCTGAACAGCAGGTAAGGGAGACAACTGAAATATTTTGTCATTTAAAAATTTACTCAAATTGTTAATGACGCTTAATTTACGAAGGATGTCGAAAACTTTTTTAACTACGCTTTTCAATTCAATTAGGACATTCAGAAACCATGAATGACCCAGCTTCTTATGTGAACTTTAAATTTATTTTAAATACTTTAAATATTTTTTTAAAAATAATATACCTTCTATCACAGAGAACATTCTCACCATGGGTAATGCTAAATTTCAAATCCAACTGCATGGTCACCCCAAGCCAAGTCATCACTGTTAGGGAAAGAGTTAGGGTATTCAGAAACCATGGACAATACAGTTTTTTGTAGGGGAGGGGGAGGATTTTTACCCTACATGACTTAGTTTTGTGTGTGTATGTATGTTTGTATAACTTTTATTTATTTTTTTCTCCACAATTGTGTCCTCTATGTACTTTTATTTTGTCACGATGTCATATACGTTTTGTTTTTTTCTGACTTCTCCCCATGTCCACTGACTTCTCCCTCCTGGCCCCTGACTTCTCCCTAAAGTCTCTGGAGGGAGAAGTCTCCCTCCTGACCCCTGGAAGGGACTGGTTGTCTGATATTCACATCAACTTGGGACAGCCTCTTAAGAAAGAAAAGTACCCACATGTAGATGGTTTACAGAACAGTGCATTGTTTCAATCACATTCTTTTGACATTCCAACACAGGAGTTTGTACAAATTGTAAACTGTGACACTAACCACTGGGTTGTATTGTCAACAGTTGGATGTGGGAGTGCAGAGATAAATATTTATGACAGTCTCCATAGACGTTTGTCACCGCAAACAAAGAAGTTGGTAAGGGAAATTATGTCATCACCTGCCCAAAAATTGACAGTTGTGTTTCCAGAAACAACCAGGAAAAATAATACTAGTGACTGTGGAGTTTTTGTAATTGCAAATGCATTTCATATTTTAAATGGTACCCTTATCAGATGTGATATTTTCAAAATGCGAAAACATTTGACCTGTTGTTTAAAAAAGGGGTACTTGTCACCATTCTCAGTGGCATCAGATGCTTTCATGCAACCTAGAAAAACATACATTGTTTAGCCGTGTTCGGAAAAGTCCCCAAAATTGATGGAAAGGTTCTAAGATTGCCTATTTTCAATTAACTGGTCATTCTTCAATGGTATAAGCCAAGTTGAAACTGTTTTTTAATTTGTTCTATATTTTTTCACATGAGTGGGGGGAAGATAACCAGGCCTAGATATCTTCCCCCTCCCACCCATGTCAAACTCCCAATAGACATTCATAGAACCTTTTGCAGCCATTGTTTGGACTTTCTTATGGTTGGCCCCACGGTGTAAAAAAACCTATTGATATTTTTTAAATAGTAGCTATGTTTTTTGGACGGGTGAGGGGGAAGATATGCAGGTTGGACATCTCCCCCACCCCAACCCCATCCACGTGTTCAGAAAAGTCCCCAAAATTGCTGGAAAGGTTCTAAGATTGCCTATTCTCAATTCACTGGTCATTATTCAATGGTATAAGCCAAGCTGAAACTGTTAATTTGTTCTATATTTTTTGACAGGGGGGGGGGGGGGGGGGGGGGAAGATAACCAGGCCTGAATATCTTCACCCCCACCCATGTCAAACTCCCAATAGACATTCATAGAACCTTTTGCAGCCATAGTTTGGACTTTGTTATGGTTGGCCCCACGGTGTAAAAAAAAACCTATTGATATTTTTGAAATAGTAGCTATGTTTTTTGGACGGGTGATCGGTAAGATATGCAGGTTGGACATCTCCCCCACCCCAACCCCATCCACGTGTTCGGAAAAGTCCCCAAAATTGCTGGAAAGGTTCTGAGATTGCCTATTTTCAATTCACCGGTCATTATTCAATGGTATAAGCCAAGTTGAAGCTGTTTTTAATTTGTTCTATATTTTTTGACATGGGTGGGGGGAAGATAACCAGGCCTGGATATCTTCCCTCCCCCCCCCACCCCCACCCATGTCAAACTCCCAATAGACATTCATAGAACCTTTTGCAGCCATTGTTTGGACTTTGTTATGGTTGGCCCCACGGTGTAAAAAAAACCTATTGATATTTTTGAAATAGTAGCTATGTTATTTGGACGGGTGATCGGGAAGATATGCAGGTTGGACATCTCCCCCACCCCATCCCCATCCACGTGTTCGGAAAAGTCACCAAAATTGCTGGAAAGGTTCTGAGATTGCCTATTTTCAATTCACTGGTCATTATTCAATGGTATAAGCCAAGTTGAAGCTGGTTTTAATTTGTTCTATATTTTTTGACATGGGTGGGGGGAAGATAACCAGGCCTGGATATCTCACCCCCACCATGTCAAACTCCCAATAGACATTCATAGAACCTTTTGCAGCCATTGTTTGGACTTTGTTATGGTTGGCCTCATGGTGTAAAAAAAAACCTATTGATATTTTTGAAATAGTAGCTATGTTTTATGGACGGGTGATTGGGAAGATATGCAGGTTGGACATCTCCCCCACCCCAACTCCATCCACATGTTCGGAAAAGTCCCGAAAATTGCTGGAAAGGTTCTGAAATTGCCTATTTTCAATTCACTGGTCATTATTCAATGGTATAAGCCAAGCTGAAACTGTTTTTAATTTGTTCTATATTTTTTGACATGGGTGAGGGGAAGATAACCAGGCCTGGATATCTTCCTTCCCATCCTTGTCAAACTCCCAATAGACATTCATAGAACCTTTTGCAGCCATTGTTTGGACTTTGTTATGGTTGGCCACACGGTGTAAAAAAACCTATTGATATTTTTGAAATAGTAGCTATGTTTTTTGGACGGGTGAGGGGGAAGATATGCAGGTTGGACATCTCCCCCACCCCCAACCCCATCCACGTGTTCGGAAAAGTCCCCAAAATTGCTGAAAAGGTTCTAAGATTGCCTATTCTCAATTCAGGCCTGAATATCTTCCCCCCCCCCCCCCCCCCCCACCCCCACCCATGTCAAACTCCCAATAGACATTCATAGAACCTTTTGCAGCCATTGTTTGGACTTTGTTATGGTTGGCCCCACGGTGTAAAAAAACCTATTGATATTTTTGAAATAGTAGCTATGTTTTTTGGACGGGTGATCGGGAAGATATGCAGGTTGGACATCTCCCCCACCCCATCCCCATCCACGTGTTCGGAAAAGTCCCCAAAATTGCTGGAAAGGTTCTGAGATTGCCTATTTTCAATTCACTGGTCATTATTCAATGGTATAAGCCAAGTTGAAGATGTTTTTAATTTGTTCTATATTTTTTGACATGGGTGGGGAGAAGATAACCAGGCCTGGATATCTTCCCCACCCCCCCCCCCCCCCCCCCACCCATGTCAAACTCCCAATAGACATTCATAGAACCTTTTGAAGCCATTGTTTGGACTTTGTTATGGTTGGCCCCACGGTGTAAAAAAAACCTATTGATATTTTTGAAATAGTAGCTATGTTATTTGGACGGGTGATCGGGAAGATATGCAGGTTGGACATCTCCCCCACCCCATCCCCATGTTCGGAAAAGTCCCCAAAATTGCTGGAAAGGTTCTGAAATTGCTTATTTTCAATTCACTGGTCATTATTCAATGGTATAAGCCAAGTTGAAGCTGGTTTTAATCTGTTCTATATTTTTTGACATGGGTGGGGGAAGATAACCAGGCCTGGATATCCTCCCCCCCCCCCCCACCATGTCAAACTCCCAATAGACATTCATAGAACCTTTTGCAGCCATTGTTTGGACTTTGTTATGGTTGGCCTCATGGTGTAAAAAACAAGAGGCCCCACGGGGCCTGAGGGCGCTCACCTGATACTGGCCGAGTCATATCACCAAAATAGCAAGGGATTCTGCCTTGTGGTTATTAAAAGTGTTTTCTCTACTTAGTAACCCAGAGTGTTCATATGTTAGATCCCCATATTGGGTACTCAATAATTTATCTATTTATTTATTGGAATTTAAGGTCACTTTCTAAGGCTACATCATTACAGAGGCATAATTATAATATCAGGTTTGGTCAATCGTTTATGCCTATTACTGCCCACTTTACAGGGCTTTCAACGCAGGAATTGGTTACTGGGCCCAATTTTATCAATAAACCAGAACTTGAACAAATTTCAATTTGCCGCTTCTAAGAAAACTAAAAATCAAATATCAAAAGATTCTGAGAGGAGTATCAGAAAAAAAAGATTTTTTAAGAATATTTCTCATACTGAATTAAGTTATACATTGGGCTCCCATAGGGAACCCAAAAACAAAAGCTTCTGAAGCAGTGGTTTGGGAGAAGAAGATTATTCAACGTTATTTCCCATTACCTACAGTGTTAAAAAATGATGACTCGGCACTTTTAGTCCTGGAAAAGTACTTATGATAATACCAATGGCATTTTTTTCACCATTCCTTTCTCCCGGCCCTAAGGAAGCTTCACATTGTATTAAAAATTCTCAGTGCCATGTAGTTCTGGAAATATGGGCATTCAAAAAAAAAAAAATTTTTTCAGCTCCTGTAGTTGCCGTGGGGGACAGGAAACAATTTATGGCATAAATTAGGTATTTGTGACCCAATAAGCCCTCATATCAAATTTGGTTCAAATCGACCTCTTGGTTTGGAAAATAAAAATTTTGGTATAATTTGGGCTTCTACAGTGAGCCCAAATATGAACCAAGGGACTTGGCTTTAACAAACTTCACTCTCAGCCCCCCCCCCCCCCCCCCCCCCCCCCCTACGAATGCTGTACATCAAATATCAAAAGATTTTGACTGGTGGATCTGAAAAAAAATTTTTTTTTAAAGAATATTGCTCATATTGAACTAAGTTATAATTTGGGCTCCCACAGGGAGACCAAATATGAGCCGAAGGACTTGACTTGAACAAACTTGAATCTCACCTCCCTAAGCATACTGTATACCAAATATCAAAAGATTCTGACCGGTGGATGCGAAGAAGAAGATTTTAAAAGAATATACCTCGTATTGCACTAAGTTACAATTTGGGTTCCCAAAGGGAGTCCAAATATGAACTCAGGGACTTGGCTTGAACAAACATCAATCTCACCCCCCTAAGGATGATGCATAGCAAATATCAAAAGATTCTGATTTGTGGATCCGAAGAAGAAGATTTTTAAAATATATCCCTCATATTGCACTAATTTGAACATTTGGGTTCCCATAGGGAACCCAAATATGGACCGAGGAATTTGATTTCTACAAATATGTGAATCAATGTTCCAAAGATGTTATATGTAAAATATGAAAGCTTTTAGAGCAGTGGTTTGGAAGAAAACAATTCTTTATTTTTTTCCCATTGCCTACTGTGTTAAAAAATACTGACTCAGCACTTTTTCAGAGTCCCGAAAAAGTACCCTATGATAAAACCGATAGCAATTTTTTTTTTACCAATCCTTTCTGTTGGTCCCAAGAAAGCTTCACACCAAATAAAAATTCTCACTGCCGTGCAGTTTTTGAGATATAGGCGTTTTAATTTTTTTCTATTTTTAGCTCCTGTGGTTCCCACAGGGCTACAGGAAAAAAAATTTTCTGCATAAAATTAGGTACTTATGACCCAATAAGCCCTCACATAAAATTTGGTTCAAATTGGCCTCTCGGTTTAAAAAATAGAAATTTGGGGTGGGGCCAAAATTTTTGCTCCTCCCATAACATCGCCAAGTATAGACCTACAAACTTCTCTTGAACAAACTTGAGTCTACACCTCAAAAGGAAGCTGCATACCAAATATCAAGTCTCTGCTATTGCTGGTTCTTGAGAAGAAGATTTTTTAAGAATTGGAGCATTTTTGCCCCACCCCTCTGCTCAATATGAGCCGAAACCTAATTTGCCCAAAAATCAAAATGCCGCTATATAACCCCTACTCACATGAAATTTCATTAACATGCGGCCAGTGGTTTGGAAGAAAAAGACCCAAACACCACCTTCACGCCGGACGACGGACGAAAAGTGATCAGAAAAGCTCACCCTGACTTTCAGTCAGGTGAGCTAAAAACCTATTGATATTTTTGAAATAGTAGCTATGTTTTATGGACGGGTGATCGGGAAGATATGCAGGTTGGACATCTCCCCCACCCCAACCCCATCCACATGTTCGGAAAAGTCCCGAAAATTGCTGGAAAGGTTCTGAAATTGCCTATTTTCAATTCACTGGTCATTATTCAATGGTATAAGCCAAGCTGAAACTGTTTTTTAATTTGTTCTATATTTTTTGACATGGGTGGGGGGAAGATAACCAGGCCTGGATATCTTCCCCCCACCCATGTCAAACTCCCAATAGACATTCATAGAACCTTTTGCAGCCATTGTTTGGACTTTGTTATGGTTGGCCCCCGCGGTGTAAAAAAACCTATTGATATTTTGAAATAGTAGCTATGTTTTTTGGACGGGTGATGGGGAAGATATGCAGGTTGGACATCTCCCCCCACCCCAACCCCATCCACGTGTTCGGAAAAGTCCCCAAAATGGCTGGAAAGGTTCTAAGATTGCCTATTTTCAATTCACTGGTCATTATTCAATGGTATAAGCAAAGTTGAAGCTGGTTTTAATCTGTTCTATATTTTTTGACATGGGTGGGGGAAGATAACCAGGCCTGGATATCCTTCCCCCCCCCCCCCCCCCCACCATGTCAAACTCCCAATAGACATTCATAGAACCTTTTGCAGCCATTGTTTGGATTTTGTTATGGTTGGCCCCACGGTGTAAAAAAAACAAGAGGCCCCACGGGGCCTGAAGCGCTCATCTTGTACAGAACACAATTTAAACAGAGTCCAAGAATGAGTCTACATTAAGCAAGCCATCTCCATAGGCTACACTGTCAATTCTTGAGTCCCCGCAGGAGTGACAAAAATAATCTAGACATCATGCCTTTTCTTCAGTTGATCATAAGTAAAATGTAGAGATCACCTATGAAGCTCCTTGATACAACCTATGTGGATTAATCTTAGTACCCTCTAGAGGGTACTGAATACAAAATTTTTAATTCTTCAGCAAAATGGCCAATTCCGGCTCCCATAGAGAGCCCAAATATTAACCCAGGCTCTTGATTTGAACACAGTTAAATCTAACTTCCCTAGAGATGTTGTGTACCGAATATGAAAGCATTCTGACTGTTTGGATCTGGAGAAGAGAAACTGTAAAGAAATTTCTTCGAATTGCACCAAGTTCAAATTTGGGGCTACCACAGCGAGCCCAAATATTGACCTATGGATCCGATTTGAACAAACTTGAATCTGACACCCCTAGAAATGTTGTATACCAAATGTGAAAGCATTCTGACAAGTGAATCTGAAGAAGATTTTTGAAGAAATTCCCTCATATTGTACTAAGTTAAATTTCATGTTCCCATATGGAGCCCAAATATTAACCTAGGCACTCGAATTGAACAACCTGGAATCTGACATCCCCCCCCCCCCCCCCCCCCCCCCCCCCCTAGAGATGTTGTATACCAAATATAAAAGCATTCCGACTGGTGGATCTGAAGAAGAAGATTTTAAAGAAATTTTCTCATATTGCACTAAGTAAAAATTTGGGCAACCATAGTGAGCCCAAATATATACCTAGGGATTTGATTTGAACAAACTTGAATCTGACCCCCATAGAGATGTTGCATACCAAATATCAAAGCATTCTGACTGATGGATCTGAAGAAGAAGATTTTTTTAAATTACCCTCCATATTGAACAAAGATAAAATTTGGGCTTCCATAGGAAGCCCAAATATTAACCTAGGGACTTGGTTTGAACAATCTAGAATCTGACCCTCATAACAATGATGTATGCCAAATATTAAAAGATTCTGACTGGTGGTTCTGAAGAAGAAGATTTTTAAAGAATATTCCCCATATTACCCTATGTTAAAACTTCGGGCTCCTGTAGAGAGCTCAAATATGAACCAATGAGCTTTATTTCAACAAACTTTTATCTGACCCCCCCTGTGAATGCTGTATACCAAATATCAAAAGATTCTGATGATTGGTTCTGGAGAAAAGATTTTTTAAAATTTTTGCAAATATGCTGACTCAGCATTTTTTTCGATGCCCATTACAGAACACCCTAACATAACTGATGGCAATTTTTTTTTACCATTCAATTCTACTGGTCATAAGGATACTTCATACCAAACAAAAACTCTCTGGTTCCGTGGGGTTGGGGAAATATGGGCGTTTGAAAATATTTCTATTTTTAGCTCCCAGGGTTCCCATGGGGATGCAGGAATTTTTTCTTTTTGCATGGGTCAAGAACTTATGACCCAATACTACCACAAACCAAATTTGGTTCATACCGGACCATCGGTTCAGAAAATAGAAATTTTGGGCGGGGACAAAAATCTTACTCCTCCTATTACAAAGCCAAATATTACTTTACGAACTTCGTTTGAACAAACTTGATTCTATACCTCATATGGAAGCTCCATTAGCAAATATCAAGTCATTGTACACACTGGTTCTTGAGAAGAAGATTTTAAAAATATTTTGGAGCATTTTCCCCCCACTCCCTCCCTATGGGGCTGGGCATACTGAGTGAACAAAAATGAAATGCCCCTTTGGGACCATCACTCACACAAAACTTTCACTTGAATTGTCCTAGTGGCTTTGGAGGAGAAGACCAAAACATGGAGTTGACAGACGACGGACGGGAAGCGATTAGATTAGCTCAGCTTGACTTTGTCAAGATGAGCTAAAAACTATTGATACTTTTTGAAATAGTAGCTATGTTTTCTTGGACGGGTGAGGGGGAAGATAATGCAGGTTGGACATCTCCCCCACCCCATCCACATGTTCAGAAAAGTCCCAAAAATTGCTGGAAAGGTTCTGAGATTGCCTATTTTCAATTCACTGGTCATTATTCAATGGTATAAGCCAAGCTAAAAACTGTTTCTAATTGGTTCTATATTTTTTCACATGGGTGGGGGGGGGGGGGGGGGGGGGGGAGATAACCAGGCTGGGATATCTCCCACCCCCCCCCCCCCCCCACCCATGCCAAACTCCCAATAGACTTTCATAGAACCTTTTGCAGCCATTGTTTGGAATTTGTTATGGTTGGACCCACGGTGTAAAAAAAAACCTATTGATATATTTGAAATAGTAGCTATGTTTTTTGGACGGGTGATCGGGAAGATATGCAGGTTGCACATCACCCCCACCCCAACCCCATCCACGTGTTCGGAAAAGTATCCAAAATTGCTGGAAAGGTTCTGAGATTGCTATTTTCAATTCACTGGTCATTATTCAATGGTATAAGCCAAGCTGAAACTGTTTTTAATTTGTTCTATATTTTTTGACATGGTTGGTGGGAGGGGAGATAACCAGGGCTGGATATCTTCCCCCCACCCCACCCATGTCAAACACCTAATAGACATTCATATTTTTTTGACATGGGTGGGGGGAAGATAACCAGGCCTGGATATCTCACCCCCACCATGTCAAACCTCCCAATAGACATTCATAGAACCTTTTGCAGCCATTGTTTGGACTTTGTTATGGTTGGCCCCACGGTGTAAAAAAAAACCTATTGATATTTTTGAAATAGTAGCTATGTTTTTTGGACGGGTGATTGGGAAGATATGCAGGTTGGACATCTCCCCCACCCAACCAAGTGTTCGGAAAAGTCCCCAAAATTGCTGGAAAGGTTCTGAAATTGCTTATTTTCAATTCACTGGTCATTATTCAATG